>JAKRGL010000019.1:0-73772 GCA_022392935.1 Ophiostoma cf. undulatum
TTAAATTTATTATTCTAATATAATAGTAAATAATATAAATAAAGAATCAAAAATATAAATAAATTATTGTAAATTTAAATTATTATTATACTTATAGTTAAATAAGCACCTTTTTGATTAAAATTTATTAATAAGTTTTATTAAAAATAGATGTAATTATAAGATTCATGTTTTTCATTTTTAAGTCTGTAGATGAAACTTGATTACTTTCTATTTTTAATGCACCTTTACCTACTTCAAATATAAAACCAACAGTTACAAGAAGAGTAAATATTATTACTATTGTTAATCCATAAATATCATTAGTATAAGAACTAACAGAATAAGGGAATAATAGTAATATTTCTAAATCAAATAAAAGAAATAATAATGCATATATAAAAAATGCAATATTAAAAGGTTGTCTTGATTGTAAAAAAGAATGAAATCCACACTCAAAAATAGAGTATTTTTCTTGATAAGGATTATGTGGTGCAAATATTAAATTTATAGCTAAAAAAAGTATTGCTATAATAATTACAACTACAAATAATATACTAAGACTGCTCATTTAAGTATTAAATAAAATTTGTACCAATATGGTCAAAGGTGTTATTTATTTATTAATTAAATTATAATTTAACTAATTAAATATATCAATATATTACTATATTGTTCAGACTATGTCATTACTTATTAATTATTAAAATTTTAATAAGTATTGGATTTATATAGGATTGTTATTATAACTAACCTAACAGTCGTTGAACGTCTTTATTTTATATTATTATAAATTTTAAGTTTTACAATAAAAATTAAAATAAATTTCGCAGCAAATTCTCAAACTAACCAAGGGTGTTGATATTCTTGCTATTAATCCAATATTTTTTGTAAATATTTTTAAAAATATCTACTGAGCTTTCTATAACATTTAGCTTGAGTGTTATAATAAAATTATAATACTATCTTTGTGTATTCATTCCTAATTTTATTTTCCGTATTTTTTCTATACCTTTTTCAGTTAAATGATCCTTAGATTCAATTAATTTAATTACTTTAGTTCAATCTTCATAATCTTCTTTTTTAATACCTAATATTTGATGTTTTTCAAAAAAAGGAAATATTTTATCGAATATGTCAGAAAATTTTCTAACAATAAATACTCCAGCTTTCTTATTTTTATCATGATAATTAAATAAACCACACTCAAAAAAAGAAATAAAGGATTTTAATAATAACTCATCTCTCGAATGTTGAGATACCTTGAAGCTTAATGAAACTCCATCTAACTTGCCTTTACCATATTTAGATAAATGAACTGAAAAACAACCTTCACCTGAAACAAATCCAGACATTCATTCAGGATGAATTATATCTATATTCTCTATATTAGGTCTAGTTACAGGTATAGTATTAGGAAAGTTAATTTTCAAGGCTGGAGATAAACCTAGATTTATTGAAGCACGAATATTTACAATTTCTTGTAAACCTTTGGCTGACAAATGTTCTCCTTCAACTATTTTAAAAATTATTTCTTTAAAAAGTATAAAATCTGCTTTTTTTTGAGTTATTAGAGGATAATCATTAAAATGTGTAATAATTTTTAAAAGATGATCTAAAGATTTAACTGTAAAATTTGAATCTGTATTTGATGTATAAATATTACCTATATCACCTAAATAACGTTTTATATTCATTAACAAAAGACTATCTCTTAAATGTACTTTTATTTGAAAAGAAGGTTTAACATAATATTTATCATTAGAATTTTTTTGAATTCCTACATTAAAACAACCTTCAGCGTCCGTATAACCTGAAATAAATCAAGGTGAAATAGGATAAACTTTATGATCAGTTATTGAAAATGCGGAAGTTGAATAGTTACGAGAGGAAATTATAGAATATAAAGGTTTTCTATTTAAATTAATAGAAGGAATTAAAACACAAGTATTATTTGAAGAATTATATATAATATCTTCATTTTTATTTAATAACAGTAATAAATTACAAACAAAAAGTATCTCAACGCATAAGAAGAATAGGATATTAATGGTACTCATACTTAATCTATATTTAAAATTTTTATTATATATACTTAACATATAGCTAAATAAATCTATATTTAACATAGAGCTATTTAATGTTATAATACTTCTATTAGTATTTTGAATTCTTTTTATTATCAAAGGTTCACCTTTAACATAAATTAACCCTTTTTTATCTAAACTACTATAAAATTCAGATTTACTAATTTTTAGTGTATCTAAGCAGTCTTTAATGGAATCAAATGTATATAAAACCTCAGCATTTAAATTTTCAATTCTAACCTTAACATGATTTCCATCTGAATAGTATTTATTTTGAGAAATTATTAAAATTCTACCGTCATCTTGAAATTTAAAGTTAGAAGGTTCATTTAATAAATCTGTAATATTATTCAATAATAAATTTCTATCTATAATAAGTTTATTTTTAGAAGATAATCTATTATTATTCATTTGAGATAAAATATCGTTAATAAGATTTTGCCCTTCAGGTAAATATTGAAAACCTTTAGCTTTAAGGTTTAAAATAGAACTTCAATCTTGAAAATCTAAATACTTTTTACTTTGTCAACTTAAAGAATTAAAAAAAGGAATAAAAATACGTAGTAAATAATCTGTACGAGTAATATGAATTTGTACCACATCCTTGTGGTTTTCATTTACTTTATTTTCTATATGTAAATAAGCAAAGCTATTAACTTCTTGATTATTATTTCTTCAATTATCTATACTTAAATCTTCATCAATAGCTAAATTATTTAAAAATTTTTGTATAGCTTCCATTAAATATAAATTTTGAATAGATTGAGTTAGATTAAATGTAGGGCTAATATTAGAAGACCTTTTAGTTACATAAAAAGAACCTTCACCCTCTATAAACCCTAATAACCAGTTACTAGTAATATTAATATTATCGTTATTATAAATATTACTCATGTCGAAATTAGTTCTATTAGAATTAAGACCATTTTTAATTAAAAGTATATCTTCGTATATTTCAGTACTTTTATTTTTATTTAAATCATAAAGATTAAAAGTTTTCTTAAAATCTAAAAAATCTAAATATTTTACACTTTTTAACGGAAAATTATCCAAAATATTTATAATAATTTCAAGTTCACTAGCTTTAGATATAACCAAACGAGCACTATTACCATAAATTTTTATATTTCCTATATCTCCACCTAAGTTCTTTACAATAAAATCTAAAACATTTTTATCGTCTACATGTAAACCGATAACAAAAGAGAATATACAACCTTTATTGTTTTTTTTTAAAGTTAAACTAAAATGTCCCTCTCCATCTACAAAACCACTAAATCATTCAAAAAATGGTTTTTTATTTAAATCTTTAATATTAATTTTAATATTTTGCATTAAATTCCAAAAAGAGAGTATACCAATATGGCATTCATACTTAATCATTCTTTAGAGCAAACCATAAATAATAAAATTATTAATGTTATTATTGATATTGTAATAGATATAGGGCTAGAAACTGTAATATTATTAGAATTAAATTTAACAGATTTAATTAAAATATTTTTTTTATTATAAATATTTCCATTAAAACTTAAAGTGTTTAATAGTGGATTTATTGTTGATTCAGGTTTAAAAAAGAATATTTCTTTTATAATATTTAAATAATATACTGCACCTACTACACTAGTTAATATAGCAACTATAGATAAGAATATATAACCGTTATCTAAAGCAGCACTTAATACCATCTGTTTAGCAAAAAAACCTACAAGAGGTGGGATACCTGCAAAAGAAAATATAGTAATAATTAAACTTAAAGATAATGTAGGGTTTATGTAAAAATAACCTTTTAATTGACTAACTAATTGTATAGGTGAATTATCTTTATCTAGTAATTCTTTATATTCTTTATTTTCATTAATATAGTAATATAAAGTAAAACCTATAGTTATTAATATTAAAAAGGCATTTAAATTACTGATAGAATATTGCATTAAATAAAAAAGAAATGCTTGTGTAGATTCTATACTAGATATACTTAAAGCTAATAAAATAAAACCTACATGGGAATGAACTAGAGATATAACACTGTTACCATATTATACCCCCTTTCCCGAACCGTACGTGATAGTTTCCCATCATACGGCTCTCCAGTCAACTAGGAAAAAGGTTTGTTGTTGGCATGATGTTTCATGTGACATGATCTACATAGAGCAATTTGTTTTCTTCTTCTTTTCACCATTAATTCGACGATTTTGCCTATCTTCGGCTTTAAGTCCTTCAGATGTCTGACGTGGTGCATTTCTACTCTATAATCAGACTTACATATCGCACAAATTAGGTTTTCTAGGGATGACACTGATATCGTTTCCGCGTATAGCGTGTTAATCATCCCAGTATTTGAAGGGTCTAAGAGATTTTTCGGTGTTTTGAAGTCTCAAGGGTTTATTTTGTACTTCGGCTCGACGAAGGAGATTTTATCATCTCCGAGAAGATCTTTACCGAATTTTTCAAAAACTTTCTTCTGCGATTTCAGCGTAAACTTAGCCGCTAGGAGTTTTGCACAAGACGATTTTAAGTTAGAATGGATATAGCCACTTATAGATCCAAAGTTTTGAGCGAAACTATAATAATTGATTAAACCTCTATAAACTGAGTTGTATAGAACCATGATTTGGTCTTTTGAGTTATGTAGTCAAAGGAATCTTGGTGTAGGTTCACCGTTCTTAATAAAACCAGCTTCCGTTAACTTCTTAGTAATTCTACTAAGAGGCGCTTCTAGACGAATTTCTCTACCGGCTCTTTTAATGAAGGAACCGTATTTGGAGTAGGATTGAACTTTAGATCTGAATATGTGCGTACCCAAGAATAATGCCTTTCCATCGTTGGCATTAATGATTAGCGTCTTGGACTCACTAAGATTTAACTTTAGTGACTCTGCTAGAAAAGATTTGATCTTTTGAAGTATCATGACGCAGTCGTCATGAGATCCTCTGACTCCTATGATCCAATCGTCTGCGTATCTGACAAATACGATTTTCCTATACAGTGGGTCCATTAGGTCCTTAGAGGGAACCGTCATCATCAATTTATGTCATTTGAATTTCTCCCTTTTATCCATAGATCTAACCTTCTTATTACGGTAGCTTATCCATTTTGGGTTTCCTTTGGGCTTTTGACCCTTGTCGAATTCTCTTTTTAAACTTTCTATATATTTATCTAATTCGTTTAGATAGATATTAGCAAGAATAGGGCTTATGATTGATCCTTGAGGAGTACCTGTCACAGAGTGTTTGTAGATCCTGAACTCTAGGTACCCAGCTTTTAGTGCTTTACAGATAAGTCTGACGAATCTTTCATCTTTAATTCTCAATCTTAGTAGTCCTACTAAAATTTTGTGATCAATCGAGTCGAAACATTTAGAAATATCCCCCTCGATATATCAGGTAGCCACTCCAAATGTTGTGAAGATTTCTCGGAGAGCTGAGTGGCAGCTTTTATTAGGTCTAAAACCATGGCTGTGTGGAGAGAAACTCGGTTCAAAAATAACTTCTAGTATTCTTTTCATAACCTCTTGAACTATTTTTTCACGAGGTGAGGTTACAGTTAAGGGGCGTTCTCCACCCGATCCTTTAGGTATCATAACTCTTCTACCAGGATTAAACTTAAAACTGTTGTCCTTCATTTTACTTATTATCTCTTCGATTGCTTCTGAAGAAAACCCATCTAGAGTAGTAGGGGTTATTCCTTGAGTCATATTCCCCGGCTTACTCTTTAAATCTTGATATGCTAATTCATAGAGAGTTTTGTTATACATCAGATTGTATATATCATGTACCATAAAATTTGAATCATTCCTACACAATACTTCTAACTTTTGTAATCTCGTAATAGCGTCAGATTTAACTGTACTGAGATCCTCAGCGGTACTAGTGTGATTACGAATTTGTTGACCTGAAATCCTTCCCAATGCTACTGTAACTTTCGCTACATTACTCGATAAGATGATCGAAGGTACTACGATTTCTCTGTTACCTTGTCCATTTTTGGATTTAGGCAATCCCGTAGTTCTATAACCTTTCATTAAATTCTCTTTAGGTTGTTCGTTTCTCAGTTTTAAGGTATTAATTATACCCAGGAATAAATCAGTCCATAATGTTATACACCATTTCAATATTACATTTGATTTACATACCCTATTCCAGTCAAGGTAAGTCCCTATAGTTGAGGATCCTTTTGAGCGAACTTCAATCAATTTAGATTTAACCATGGAGAATGCGGCTCTGATGTCTAATCAACTTAACTGGTTTAGTTTAATACATCATTTTAGCGAAGATGCTAAGTTCAACATTGGGCTTTCCCCTTTGCCTAACTCCGATGCCGGATATATGTTTGGACAATATATGAGATTTTTAATCTCGTTGAAAGGAACAGCACAACGGCGCACAATAGTACTATAGGCAAACAATCTTTTTATTCTAAATTGAGTTAAACCTACGATAGTTCCTATTATCATTGAAAATAAAGAACTAATTAATAAACCATATGTTCAATTAAAATCTATAAAGTAATTTTTAGTATAATAAACTATTTCTAATAAAAATACAAATATAGAAATTTTAGCTATAATAGCTACGAATGTTGTAACTATAGTAGGTATAGCATCATAAACTTCAGGAGATCAAAAATGAAAAGGAGCAGCACTTACTTTAAATAAAAATCCTATACTAAATATAAGTAAAGAAAAATTAATATAGTAAGGTTTATATCAAACATCAATATTATCACTAATACTTGTAATAGCATATAATGCATCTAAATTAGTAGTACCAGAATTAGCATATAATAAACTTGTACCTAATAATATAAAAGTTGAACTTAAACCACCTAATAAAAAATACATTAATCCTCCTGTAGTAGATAATTCTGAATTTCTATATATAGTACTTAATAAGTATAAACCATAACTTTGTAATTCTATAGAAAGGAAAACAGAAATTAAATCACTAGTAGAGATTAAAAAAACAGCCCCACTAATAATAAATAATAATATTAACGTTAACTAAATTAACCATATAAATTCTAAAAAAACTTTATTAGCTTACGCCTTAATTTGAACTAAATAGTTCAATCTTAAACTATTATCTTTTATACATTGCATTTTTAATTATTTTTATTAATTCTACACCTTCTGGAGTTAAATGTGTTTTATTTGCAATTAATAAAAACACTTCTTTAAATCTTTCAAAATCTAATAATTTTATACCTGAAAGATTATATCTACTTAATAATGGAATTAATTTTTGATTTAAATCTGAAGATTTAGCTATTACTAGTTCAGCAGTATCTCTATTAGAATGTATCCTTACGGCTCCACAATCTAAAAATACAGAAAGTTTCTCTAGTAAGTTTACATCTTTAATATGTTGACTTAATGAAAAATTTAAACTTATAGCATACCCTGATTTTCTTTTATCATTAGGATAAAGAGAAATAAAAAAAGAACCTTCTGCAGTTATAAATCCTGCAATCCAATTAGGATTAAAACTAAAAGATGTTTTTAATTCATCCAAAGTAGCTGCTTTTATATCTGGAAATTCTTTTTTTACTGATTCAGGTAATCCTTTATTTAAGTTAACTTTTAATGAAAAAATTTTTAATAAACCTGGCAGAGTATTATGTTCCCCTTTTTCCATAATAAGTACTATTTCTTTAAATAACATATAATCTTTTGATTTAAAAGTAACTAAAGGAAATTTATCAAAATGAGGTATAATATATTTTACTATATTTTTCACAGATCCTACTGTATAATAGCATATACCTCTTTGACTTGTATATATACTACCTATATTAAAATAATTTTTAATTTGCACTAAAATATCTAAATCTTTTAAATCTAATCCAATAGTAAACATAGGTGTAATTTTTCAACCTATTCCTTCTTTTTTTTTAGTAATAGAAACGGAAAATGAACCATCTCCATCTGTAAAACCAGTTATAAATCAAGGATTTAAACTAAGATTATCTTTATGTATAAATGATTTAATATTTTTATGTATTTTTGCTTCTGTAGAATATAAATGTTTATTTAGAATTTGATATGATTGGAATTTATATGAAGTAATTCTTTCGAATCCTCTTAGAGTATACCTTAAATTATTAAACGTATTTAATTTTAATAATCAACTATCATCTACTCGTTGCTCTTTTACAGTATTATATACTGATTTAGATCCGCGATTGTCCATTTTTCAAGTTTTTATCTTGAAAGTTCTTGAAGTACACACCTCATTAATATTATTAATTAAATTTAATAAAAGAACTATCTTTTGGCTTATTACCATACCTGAGTAATTACTTCAGCCACCACGGAAAATGTTTTCCAAACTTGGTACCAAAAGCTTTAGGAGTTCCCCGGAGTTTGACAGTTTATCCCGTAATATTTTTATTATTTGTTCAGGATATTCAATTATTCTTAAGTGCTCACCCATTTTGTTAACAATTTTTGTTCTATAAAAAATAAAATTATTAAATAATAATTGTGTTAATGTTGCATATTCTGGTATTCATACTTTTCTTGGGTAAAAACTAGTTAATTGTAATATTAATATACTAATAAAAAATATAAATATATCAAAAATTTGTGTAATATTAGTAATATTTAGTAAACCACCATGTAAATTAATACCTTTACCTCCAATAAATAAAGTTATTATACTATGTAATATAGAATAAATTAAAGCAATTATTGCAACTCTATTAAAAAGTAAAGATATATCTCGTCTCATAGTAACGGCATTTGATAATAATAATGATAAAATTGAAGTTAAAAGCATATTTTTTTTCTTATTTTTAAATCTCTAACATAATAGAGATTAGCTTGAAAGGGGATTCGAACACCTAACATTATCGTATGAAGATAAGGTTTTACCCTTAAACTACTCAAGCTAAATAAAATTAGAGAACTTATGTAATTAAAGAGCTTATTTTTTTTATTTAAAGGGTGAATACCCTGAGTCGAACAGGGAACGTACTAGACCACAACTAGCTGTTCTACCGATTGAACTATAATCACCTATTTAATTTTTATAGATAAAAAAACAAAATAATTTAAGTACATATAAATTTATATTAAATTTACTTAATTAAATTATATTATCCTATTTATTATGATAGTGCTATTTTAAGATTTAATATTAAATACTTAAAATTTATCTCGAGGCGATTCGAACACCTAATATTAAATACCAAAAATTTATGAGTTACCCATTACTCTACGAGATATTTAGTATAATTTACATTTATACTATTATTTTTTTTATTTTATTTAATATAACTTCAATTTAAAGAAAAACATAAATAAATTTTATAATTTTTACTAATTATTACAATAATTTTTATTATAACCAAGATTACGTAAATAAAAACTACTATTTAGTACAAAAATTTAGTCGGCAATATCTATAATGTATAGATAGCAAGATTTGAACTTGCAAGGTATTTAACCATCCTGGCCTAAACAGAACCTGTCTACCAATTTCAGCACATCTATAAAAATATCGCTTTGCCCGAGGTAAGATTCGAACTTACAACCAAAACGCCTTCAATGTTCTGCTCAACCATTGAGCTTCTCAGGCTATTGTGGAGATATTAGGACTTGAACCTAAATTATCAATACGCAAAATTGCTGTACTACCAAATTATACTATATCCCCTTTACAACTAATCGGAATCGAACCGATAAACTTCATGTGGAAGACGAATATTTTACCATTAAATTACAGTTGCTTTATTAAATATCCAAGGAACGACTCGAACGTTCACGGCTATTAACCAGTAAAATTTTTTGAAATATTTTTACATTTGGTTTAACCCTTGGAAGGTTTAACCTAAGAATATTACATTCTTTACTTAATATGTTATATTAAATATATTAATAATTTTTTAAATAAACACATATAAAAGAATCTAACTCTAACTTTGATACTCTTAATTTACTATTTAACTACTTTGTAAACCAGACCTTAGACCCTTAAAAATAATTTTATTCTTTTTTTTTTCATGATAAAATGTACCCCTTATAAACAGAAGGTTTATTATTTAAAATATGCCTTCTAACTGTATCTGAACTAACACCTAAAAATTCACTTGCACTTCTTAGAGTAGGGAATTCTAACACATTTTCTGTGGATAAGTCTACACCTGCTTCATCTGAAACCTTTGTTAAAATAACAGATTTAGCTTGTTTACTATTATCCCCTGTATTTGCCTGACGAATTAACTCCTTCGAAGCTTCAGTATGTTTATATTTACCTACTACACTTCCGTCATTTAGGTTAGACGGATCTAAACCTGTTTTTCTGTCAATGGCTAATTTATATATTTCACTTTTATATATACTATCTAAATCAGAAGAGGACTTATAAACAAAGTAACCTTGACCTAAATAAAATTCCTGTTTTTTTATATATTTAGCTAACCCACTTTGATGAATACCTATAAATAAAGCTGCTTCTCGACCTGAATTGAAAGATTTAATTTCATCAGTAGTAAGATTAACTACGATAGTTAATTCACCTTTTAATAGAGATTTTACATGTTTTAATTTTTCCTCTGATGTTTTTTGTCTATTCAATTCTTTTTTTATTATACTCATCCTTTCTATACTTTCCATACTATGTTTAAATCCTTTTAAAGAACCGGCCGTTTTTAAAATATTATATTCCGGATTTATTAAATCCAGAAAGTATTGTTCTCTATTTAAAACTAAGTCCACTTCACAGAACTCAAGTATCTCTAATTGAAAATTATTATATCCATTCTTTAATAAGGCTCTATAAATCATACTATTATTCTTTTTTACTTCAGTTTCTAAGAAGTTAATAGAAAAGTAATTTCTAAATCTTAGAGCTAAATTTACAGATGAACCTATATAAGTTTTATTATTAATCTTATTTACCCATCTATATATTCCAGCTTTGTCTTTATTGTCATATATTATGTCTAATTTTTGGGATTCCGCATTGTAATAAGTAATCATAGGTACTATGTCTGTCGTACTATTATCTAGGTTAGAACTTGTACTATAAAATTTGTCTGCAACGATATTTTTGGAAACTAATGTTAATTTATCTTGAAATAAGCAAAGTCCACTGCCTCAACCTATTAAATTAAATCTTCTATTCGCAAAGTAACTGAAATTAAGTGTAAATAATACAATTCTATTTTTATTTATTTTATTCATTCTTTTCATGTACCTTAAGAGAGACTTGAACTCACACAATTAAAAATCAAATTAGCTTAAGTAATTTCTGTCTACCAATTCCAGCATTAAGGCTTATTATTAAATTTGTATAATATAAATACAATAAAAAAGATATTCTAAAATTAATATAATTAAGAGAATAAAAACGAACCAGTGAAACTGTCTACCAATTCCAGCACTTGGATTAATGCGGCTAAAGGAATTGCACCTATAACAGTTGATCATGAGTCAACTATGTAACTATTACACTAAACCGCATAATAAGGCTAAAGTGAGTCGAACACTCAAAAGTACTGTTATGAGCAGTATGCTTTACCAATTAAGCTATAACCTCTTATACATAAATATATAATGTATGATTTTAATTATTTAATATAATATTCTTTATTATTATAAGTTACTAATCCATTTGTTACCATTCTCTTAGATACAGTATGTGTACTTATACCTAAGAATTTAGCACATAGGTTTTTAGATTCAAATTTTTTTAAGATTACCCCATCTTTATCTTCAAGTTTAACTTGCGTTTTTAATCTATTAGGTAAATATTTATTTAACGATTTTATAAATATTTTTCCTTTTATTAATTCATAATTTGAAGGTTCATTTAATAATATGCTTAATTTAGATTCAATTAAATCTCTATCGACAGATGCCTCTTTAGCTGTAGATAGTCTATTATTATTCATTTGACCTATAATTAAATTTATTAAATCTTTTCCTTCAGGTAAATAATGTAAACCCCTATTTTTTTATTGATTTATATCTTTTCAATCTAGATAATCTAATTTCTTTTTAGTATAAAAATTTAAAGTATCAAAATAAGGAATAAGTACGTTATTGATAAATTCTTTAGATTTAATAATTAAAACATAAGCTATGTTTCCTGAACTATTCATAGATTTAGTTACATATATAGTATTTATATCTGAATGACCCATTTTATTTGCTAATTCTAACATATAACTTTTATATTGCCTCCATTAAAGCTAAATTACCTTTCTGACTAATAGAAAAAATCAATGTATTATTTTCTTTAGCTATAGAAAAACTACCGTCCCCTTCAATAATTATCTGTTAGAAATATTTCGTGTTTAGCGTCATTGATTAAAACTTCGCTAATAACGCAATTAATTCTTTTAGAGTTCATATTATTTTTAATGTTAATTATTTCATTACTTATTTCCTCTCGTGTTTTATTACAAGGTGAAGTATAAAGTACATAAGCTTTTTTAAAATCTAAAAATTTTAAATGTTTGTTAGAGTTTAAAGGATAAGTAGAAAATATCTCAATTATATATTTAATTTATGAAAGAGAAGTAACTTTAAAACTAGCTGTATCTTTTTCAATTAAAATATTACCTATATTATTTAAAGAATTTTTAATAAAATTTAATACACTAAAATCATCTATGTGTAATTTAATAATAAATCTAAATCCAAAGCTATTACCTGTTTTAGTAATTAAAAAACAACCTTCCGCATCTGTAAATCCTCTAAATCACTCTAAAAATTCAAATGAGGAAATATTTAACCCTTTACCACCTAACAAAGTCGAATACCGATTTATATGCAATAAATTATTAACTAACCCAATATCCATTAAACTTCTTATTACGCACTTGTCCTTTAAAGTTGAAAAATCAACTATTATATTTTTTAATTTTAATTTGTTTCACATAAAGGTATTAAGGACTCAAACTTTAAGCTATAAATAACTTTCATTTACCTTGAAAATAACTAAAAATATAGATTATATTTCTAATTAATTTATATAGTTACTGTTATGAGCAGTATACTCTACCAATTAAGCTATAGCCTCTTAAATTAGACTAGGCAGGACTCGAACCCGCAATATTAGCATTGAAAAAGCTATGACTTAACCATTGGTCTACTAATCCCCCTTAGCCTAGTACAAGTATCGCACTTGTGTCTAATGATTACAAAACAATTGCATTACTTTTATGCTAACTAAGCATAATATAAATAAGATACAAAAAAAAATTTAGTTATGTTTAATTAGTACTTAATATCTAAAATCTCTTGATTATTACAAATTAAGCCTATCACGTAATATTATTTTACGTATTAAGAAATATCTTAAGGTAAGCTTCATACTTATATGCTTTCAGTATTTATCTCTGACTAACTTAGCTTTTCTGCCATGCCTATCTTATGTATTTACCTAAGTGAAAGCAACATCCCTGTATAATTAAAATTATACCTAAATTAATATCTGGACAGATAAACAACAGATAAACCAGAGGTTAATAAAACCGCTATTCCTTTCGGATATAAGGTGTTCTCCACGTTCCTTTCGTACAAGGTTAATCCTTATTATATTCTAATTTCCTCTAGAAGATAGAAACCATACTGTCTCACGACGTATTTAACCCAGCTCATGTAACTTTTTAACCGACGAACAGTCGTACCCTACATAGCTTCTGCGTCCATGAGGATAAGTTAAGCCGACATCGAGGTGCCAAACCGCGCACTCATTCAGGCCACTCTTGCGCAAATTAGCCTGTTCAACTTGTTATCATAAATTTTTATTTCCATTTTTCACAAAATGGTTCAGACTATTTCTTCATTTCTTTTTTTTTTATTAAATATTATTATTTTCCACTTATTCTTGCCAAAATCTTTCAATTATTTTTATATTTATAAAAATATAGTTAATTTAAAAAACTCTTCCTTTATTCATGTTTAATTTTATTTTTTTAATTTCATTTAAACCTAAATCAGTTAAATGTTTCTTTTCTTCAATTAATTTTGCAACTTTACACCAATCTTCAAAATCTTTCAATTTTATACCTACTAGATTATTTTATTAAAAAACTGGAATAATTTTATCATTAATATCTGAAAATTTTGTAACAACAAAATCTAATCATGGATACTCAGAATTATTTTTCTCCTTAATATAACCACATCCGAGATATGTTATTAAACTATTCATTAAATCTCTATCTTTAATATGCTGAGTAATAGAAAATACCAATTGTACCTGAACAACAACCTAGTTTAGATTTAGATTTTATTAAATTAACAAAAAAAACAACCTTCACCAGATGTAAAACCAGCTAATCATTTAAAATTAGGTATATTTTTAATTATTAAAGATCTCTCCTCAAAAATAATCTCAGGGAAAGCCATTTTTAGTTCAACAGTAAGACCTCAATTTAAATTGGTCTTAATTCTAACTAATTTTTTTTATACCTTCAATTTTTAAATGTTCTTTGTTCTCCATAACACTAAATGCTTGTTTAAATAACATATAGTCACCTAATTTTTGAGTTATCAAAGGATATTGTTCAAAATGATTTATTATTACTTTTAAATCTTCAAACCGTGTTACTTTTAAACTTACGGCTTTATCCCCACTATTAGCTATAACTCCTACATTTCAAGTAAATTGAATATTTTCTAAAATAGATTTGTCTTTACTATGTAAAGTAATTTGAAATCCTAATTCTGTAGAATAACCCACAGAACTTTTATTATTATTTCTTATTCTTAATAAAAAACTTCCTTCAGCATCAGCAAATCCAGTAAGCACTCAAGGATCTATACTCTGTTTCCTCGGTATATACGCAGAAGTACTGTAAGATCTACCTGAAATTCAACCTTTTACTGCATATGCTCCAACATGACGTTTATGTACATCTAGTGTATATTGCATATTAGAATTTAATTTATTTCTATAAAATTTAGATGATAATCCTTTAAATGATGAATCTATATTTTGTAAATTTCCTACTGTTTTTGAATACAGTTGAGATCTATCCGCTCTATAACGTTTAGTTAATCTACCTTTTATAGCTAATCTTACACCTCCTACAAGTTTATATTTAATAGAATTATATATAATATTTTCATTAGTATCATTACTAATATTATATATATTTTTTATAGTTTCATTAAAATTAATATTTTCAATTATAAGACTTATATTTAAATTTTTATATTTATTAGGTATTAAATCATAATTTATAGATTTAGATATTCTAGTTTTATCTTTATAATTATCACCAGTCTTTCCCATTGAAGCTCTTAAAGTTTTTTCACCAATAAATTTCATTAATTTTATTAAATTAGAATTAGAATTAACTACTTTTTTTTTTAATATATCTGTAAGAATATCAGAATTATATTTATATGAATTTAAATTAATAATATTAAATTCTACTTTTTTTTTATAAAATTTACTTAATAATTTGCTTAATTTATATAACATTATATCTTTAAATTTTAAATTATTAAGATTAAAATTTAATTTAAATTTATTAAAAATTTCATATTTATTATTTAATTTTTTTTTAAAAGACTCAAAAAAAAATAAATTTTTATTTTTTTCTAAATATGATTTTGTTTTAAAATGTAAAGAATATAAAAAAATAAGATTTTTTATTAAAATTATTCTTTCTCTATTAAAAATATAAATAGTAATTATTATTTTAGAACTAGTATGTTTTAAATCTGCTTTACTAATAAATATTTTATTTAAAGAATAACGTTGTTTTTTTTTTATAATAGAAATAAATTTATTATTTTTATTTTTAGAAATAAAATATAAATCAAAATAACTTTTTAATAATTTATTTAAATTTATATCGTATACAGGTAAATTTTTAATATTATTAAAATTAAAATAATAAATACTATTATTTCATTCTTTAAATTCAGAAGGTATATATCTAGGTTCATTTACATAATTAACCAAAGTTTTAAACGGAACTAATTTATATTTATTATTAATATATTTATTAAATATATTACTTTTATTTTTATTTAATGAATTTTCTAATTTTATATTATTTTCCAAATTTTAAATTTAAATTTTAAACTTATTTATTTAATAAAAAGAAATGTTGGGTATTAATAAAAATAATTATTAAATAATAATTATTTTTAGTCGTTGAACAGTTTTATTAAAAAAAAATAAATTTCGCTTCAAATTTACTTATAGATATAAGTAATTTTTGAAATTAACCCAATATTATTATCAATTATTAAAAAATATTGAAGGACTAACATCCCTAGCGTAGCTTTTCCAATAATCCAAGATCTTTCCTTATTGCATCTTGTGATCTAATGCCCCGCTTACGCGACTGTAAGATTTGTTGTGAATCAAACAGTAAGGCAAGATTTAGCCATTTAGCTTGATAAGTATTTAACATGATTATTAATAATTATAAATTATAATAACTATTAAAGATATTATTTATTAATATCTTTTAATACAACTAATTTCTCAATAGGTTAAAATCTTACCTGTTATAATATGTAACTAATACAAATACAAGATTAAATATAACAAAGTTAAATTAATTACAAACAATAAAAAACAAAATAAACTTATAAAGTTATTTTTTTTAGATACACCCTTTTACTCTTTAAGGGGTCTGTGCCCCACATAAACTGTCTTCTAATCACTGTTCACATTTAAGTAAATAGTATAACACACAAATAAAGGTCTTTCACTTTTATATTATTTACAAATTGTAATCAATAAACCTTCTAAACTAAAAAATGTTAGAATTATACCTCATAATTAGTAACAGTAAAGCTGCATAGGGTCTTCTCGTCTACCTAGAGGTAAACTGTATCTGCACAGTTATTCCAATTTCACTGAGTCAATCTTAGAGACAGCTGTTGTATCGTTATATCATTCATGCAAGACCGCATTTAACGGCCAAGGCATTTCGCTACCTTAGGATCCTCAAAATAAGACCGCCATTCACCGGGGATTTTTATGGATACCAATTTTCTATTATTAATATCTATAATTAAGCTGACGGCATTGGGCAGATATCACACTTAATACATTGATTTATCATCTTTTGCAAAGTGCTTTGTTTTAATTAAACAGTCGTACAACACTATTTTATGTCTCTTCTTTTATACTTGATATTAATCAATTTAAATGAGCCCTCCTTCAACTTGTTATCATAATTTCTTATTTCCATTTTTCACAAAATGGTTCAGACTATTTCTTCTTCTTTTTTTTTGTTCCGATAGTTTAAATTTCCACATATATTGCAACTACTATTATTAATATACACTAATTATTCATCTACACTAATTATCCATCTAAATTTTTAGCAGTTGAATATCTTGCATTATTCATTCCTTTTGCTAAATTTAATAAATAAATTTTTACTTCTTTATTGTTAATGTGAGCTTTATTAAATAAAGACTCGCAAATAGTACAAAAAATTTTAAAATCTTTTGATTTATCTGAGAAAAATTGTAATTCTTTTAAATAAACATTAAAATAATTATTTAAAAAATCTATACCTGTAACAGTTAATCTAACTGTGGCTTTACTGTTACCTTTAGCTTTTAGATCTTGTATTTTAATTGCTTTTTCTAATTGCTCTAAGGATAAACCTAATTCTAAAAAGTAATTAATTAAAAACTCTTTAATTTTATTTAATAAAAGTTTTTGTATTTCTGTTAATTCAATCTCAAATTTAGGTGTTAAACTTTGAGTTTGGATTATAAAACTACCGTCACCCTCAAATAAACCTAATAGTTTATAATCGGTAATAATACATTTAAAATCTAAAGGTAATTTAAAATCTGTACGTCTTGTATTATGATTATTTCTAATTTTTTCAATCGCATCGATAATTTCATCAGTAACTAAATCAGATCTATCAAAATAAAGAAAAAAAGCTTTTTTAAAACTTAAAAAATCTAATACTTTAGATCCTATTAATGAAGACTTATCTAACAAATCAA
Source organism: Ophiostoma cf. undulatum (assembly GCA_022392935.1). Lineage (NCBI taxonomy): Eukaryota > Fungi > Ascomycota > Sordariomycetes > Ophiostomatales > Ophiostomataceae > Ophiostoma > Ophiostoma cf. undulatum. Next base: position 18,022 of record JAKRGL010000019.1, read on the forward strand.
TAAGTATTCTTAAATCTTTTTCAGATCCAACTTCAAAAGTACAACTATTAGAATTTGATCTAATAGCTATACGTCCTATACCTAAAGTTTCATGAATAAATTTTACTAATAGTACATTATCAATATGTAATTTTATAACAAATTCAAAATAATAACGTTTATTCCCATTAGACATAATTTTACTTTTAATGTGAAAGCAACCTTCTGCATCAACAAATCCACTAAATCATTCTATAAAATTTTTATTTTTCATTTTTTCTTTTTTTTTTTTTTAACTAACACTATTCGGAAAAAAAAGAGTTGGGCTTTAATAAAAGTAATTATTAAATAATAATTATTTTTAGTCGTTGAACGTTTTTACTATATATAGTAAATTTCGTTTCAAATTTACTTATTAATATAAGTAATTCTTGAAATTAACCCAATATTATTATCAATTATTAAAAAATATTGAAGGACTAACATCCCTAAGTTACGGTAGTCATTTTGCCGAGTTCCTTTAAGATTGTTATCTCATGCGCCTTCGTATATTCTACTAGCTTACTTTTTCTAGTTCCTAGGAACGGTTATTTTATACTATTGTTTCCTGTATATTTTTCACTTAAAAAAAATATAATTATTATTAGTAAAAAGTTTTTCTCATCATTTTAACCTTAAGGTAAAAAACTTAGAGGCCGTTACTTATCATCACCATAAGCTTTAGGCGAGAATGTTAATAAAATTTTCATTTATATTAACTTTCTTTATCGTTACTCATGTCACCATTCTCACTTGAGTTATAATATCATTTTTTTTTATACTAATATTTACTCAACGTTCTGCTACCCAATTAATAAAAATAATTATTTTTAATAATTGACAAGGTTTCGGTATATTATTTAGATCCGTTATATTTTCGATGCCTTAATATTAACAAGTGCTCTGATACGAGATCTTTAAATTATGGCTGCTTCTAAGCCAATCTCCTTGTCGATTTTTATCTTAACTTCCTTAATTTCACTTAATAATAATTTTGGAACCTTAACTCTTGTTCTGGGCTGTTTCCCTTTTGACATACACAGAAATTTAACTTACATACTTGATAAGTTTAAATTTTCTCCCTAAATAATCCTTAATTTTTAGATTATCCATTTAGACAACTAATTATCTATTAATTAGATTTCAATATTATATTATTGAAATTAAAATAATTTATATTTATTTATTATTGTAGTACTTATGTGAACATATTACCTATTAAACCTTTCTGAGACAAGAAATAGTTCTTTAACTAAACTTTTTCTTTTTATTGCGTTTCGTATAGCTTGCCTTTTTACTCCTAAATATTCACCTGCTTTAGTTAAGGTAGGAAATTCTAATTTTTCATTAGTTTCAATATTTAAAAGTATTACAGATACTCCTTCACGTTCTGTTGTTTTAGCTGTTATATTGGCTAAACTTTCAGGTGAAAGAGGATTATTTTTTTTATAATTAGTTGTAGCAAGTGATAACTTATCCCTTGTTTCTTGACTAACTTCTTTATTTAAATGGACAGAAGATAATATATCTTTAAGTTCTTGTGAAACTTTTTTTAATTTTAATTTTTCTATTGTTTCAGGTGTATGTTTATACCCTAATAATGAATTGGGAAATTTTAATATATTATATTCTGGATCTAATAAATCTAAATAATACTGTTCTTTTAATATAAGCTCATCTGCTTTGCAATATTCTAAAATTTCTAATATGAAATTTTCAGATCCATATTTCAATATAGCAGCATTAATTGGTCTAGGGTTTCTTTTTAACTCACTTTGATTAAAGTATTCCCCTAATCTTTTTGAGAAATTTAACCCACTACCTATATAAGTATTATTATTTAATTTATTTATTCAACGATATACACCAGATTTACCTTTATTTTCAAATAAAATTATTTTTTTATTTAATAAAGCATTATCATAAATCTTTGTAGCAACTACACTATTGTTATTATTATTTAATAGATTATTTTTTGTAACTTTTTTTTTATGTTTTATTAATTTAAAAGCCTGAAAGTTTAGTGTTTGTCTCATACCAAACATGGGTTATGAAAAACATTCATTTTCCATACTCATTTCTCAGATTGCTAGAGTCTCCACTAGGTCCGGTTAATAGATCATATTAACAAACTATTAACATCTATTCTTACAGTACCTTAACCTATTAACAATATATAACCAGGGTGTTAGCCCAATTAAATAAATTACCCTTCGAAAAGTAGTCGCCTGTCGTATTAAGTCTTTTGTAAGAATCGGCTATAATATGCGTTTTATAATAAATTAAATATAAATTATTTTATTGCCATTGCATTCTTTCGAATGAGGCTTGACTATATCTTAAGCTTGCGCCAACCTACATTTAGTCGATGAACTGCACACCTTACAAATAAAAAAGTAATAGGTGCTTGGCTGCGGATAACCCACTTATCAATCATGATTTTACTATACCTCGAGTCATTACCTGAGCCATAAGATGTATTACTACTCTTACTTAGTTATGATTGTTTTAGGGTGTTCCCGTCAATTTGAAGGTTTATAGCAAAAGGTTCACTTTTACAAAAAGGCTGTATTTTTATTCAACCTTATCATTCTATGTCTGATAATTTAATATTCATCTTTACCATTCCGAGTTCACAAACTCACCGGTAAAATCTATATGATCCCCCGATATATACAAAATATGATGAAAAACTTTACTTTTTTCATTTTGTCTAAGATTAAGTTCTGTACCTGCTAAGATGTTAATTAAATTGCCTACTATTATAGGTTTCGCAGAAAACCAGCTAATACAGTCAGAATTGTCTTTCACTATACTTACCATAATTCATCGGATATCTTTGCAACGATACTGATTATCTCTTTAACTTACTAATTAAGTAAATCAAGCTGAGATTTTTCTCCCTAAACAATAAATTTTATTTATTATCCATTTAACGGGTAAGACTTTTTTATTACTAACTTTTTGTAATTTTATATAATTTTTTTATTAATCTATTATTTAAAATAGCTTGACTTATAGCATTACGATGAACACCCAAACTTTTTCCTGCTTCAGTCATACTAGTATATTCTATTATTTCTTTTGTATCTATATTTTCGACAATAACTGAAATTTTTCTAGCTTCTGCTGCATTTTTAGTGGAAAGACTTTTTTTACTTCATCACTTAATTTCTCATTTTAATTAAGGATTCTGAAGTATGTTTATAACCTAAAGTTGATCCAGCCGTTTGTACAATATTATTTAATAAATCTAAATAATATTGTTCTCTTTTTATTACATCTTCTTTATTACTACAATATTCTAAAATTTCAAAAGAAAAATTAGAAAATCCATGTTTTAATAAAGCTTTATTTATAGTCCTATTACTTTTAGATAAACGAATTAAACTATAATAAGTGTATAATCTTACACTTATATTAATTGAACTACCCACATATGTATTACCATTTATATTATTAATTCAACGGTATACACCCATTTTATTTCTATTTTCAGCAAATATATCTAATTTATTTAGATTTGCATTTTTATAAGAAATAACTGGAACTATATTGGATAAATTAGTAGAATAATAACGTATTTTTATCATTATTTTAAATTTTTATATTATATGTCTTGATAAAACCTGTTTTGTCTTACCCTGCAATGTTTCCATTGAGGCATGACTATATCTTAAGCTCTAATATTTTAAAGCTAACCACCTTATAGTCGATGAACCTTTCTCCAACAAGGGAGCTTGGCTGCGGATTATCCATTATACTTTCGTATATCAATTTCTATTTTACTATACCGCGAGTCATTACCTGCGCCTCAAACTACGTTGCCGTGTTTGGTTAGTTGAAATTGCTTTAGGACTTTCCCGTCAATTTGATGATATTCAGCAGAAAGTTCATTTCCACTTGGGCTATAATAAATTGCTCAAATTTATCTTTTACCCGTTCGGACCTAAAATCCTGATCATGGTAAGATCACTGTAATTCGGGTCTAATTTTAGATATTTTTCATTTTTTAGATGATCGGTTTAACTACGCATTTTATTAGCTCACATCTAAAATTAACTTGGTGACCCATTATGCAAAAGGTACGCTCTTATTTTCACTCGAGCTGCTTATAAAACTACTATTTCAACTATATTTTCCCTCACGGTACTTTTTCACTATCGCTTATGTATTATATTTAGTCTTTGAGGAAGGTTCCCCATAAAATTTTTCAAACAGTTTTATTCCATTTTACTTATTATTTAGACTTTTCTATTTTTGCTCACGCTAATCATAGAATCTCTTTTGATTTCTTTTCCTGAAGTTAATAAGATAATTCAATTCACTTCGTTTATTATCTGATTTATCTTAGAGTTTATTATCTACACTTTTGAGTTAAATATATATCTCTTTAATACATAGCTAACATTTCATAATAGTCTCTTTATATACTTACATTAATATATGTATAAATTTTAATTTAGTATCAATTATATTTCTAATAAGTTTATATCTTTTAAAGGATATATACTTAAATTTTAGTACAATAAATTTTTTCGGGTTACTATGGATCGAACATAGGATCTCTCTGTCCCAAACAGAGGGCCTTACCAAACTGGCCTTAACCCGTTAATTTTCAGAAGATATTGGATTCGAACCAATGTTATTATAAATAAAATATATCTCAAGTATACCACTTTAAACCACTCAGTCAATCTTCTTATAATTAATATTTTAAATTAATTATTTTTTTTTTAATCCCTCTGCGAATTGAACGCAGATAATACCTTTATCAAAAGTACACTTTACCATTAAGTTAAGGGATTTAGGGGATGAGCGATTCGAACGCCCAACTTGCTGTGAGTAAGACAGCTACTCTACCAATTGAGTTAATCCCCCCTTTAATTAATTAAAATATTATAATTTTAATTAATTATACCTATTACTAAGTTTTACTTTTTTTTTTTCATAAAGATCATTTAATTTATTTAAATTTTCTACTGTTAAAGGAATCCTATTATTATTGTTATTATTTATATTTGTATTTATATTTGTATCAGTATTTGAATCTGTATTTACATTTGAATCTCTATTTACATCATGATCTGAAATTGAAGTTGGTTCTATGTTTGAACTTAAATTTCTATTTAAATCATCTGAACTTAAATTTTTGGCATGATTAGATGAAACAATAGTTAGTATCATATGAAGGAGGACCAATAGTTGAAGAATAATCACTATTACTATCACTATCGCTATCGTTATCTATATAAAAAGTCCTCATACCTTCATCATAATCCTCCATTGTACTTTTCATGTATAAAAATTGATTATTATCAATTTTGTGTATTTTTTTTTCATATTTTCATGAAATAAAGGGAAGTTATTAGTTTGAATATATTCAAATGTAGTGATAAATGTTTCTATTATTCTTTTTATTAGGGAATAAAATTCAATAAATATTGAATTAAATATTGAATATATATATATTCAATTAATATTAATATTGAATTAAATATCCAATATATATATGTAAATAAGTCTATATTAGTATAATAAAAATTTAAAATACAATTTATATCAAACATAAATAGTATAACAAATAATGTTAATAATAAAATAAACAATGCACAATAGAGATAATTATAAATTAAATTTTCTTTAACAAATCTAGTATAAAAACTTTTTTTAGATTTAATAGGTAGTATTATACCCCTTTTTTTATATTCATTTTTATTTGAATTATCTTTAAAGTTTTTAGGGTTAGTACTATAATACTTTATAAATAATTTGGTATTAAATTGCGATTTAGTTAATATTTGTAATTTTTATTTTGTAAATTTTATATTATTGTTGAAATCCTTTAAGTTGAACTGATTTTTCATAAGTTTTCATAACAACTACTATACAACCTACCATTGCTAATAATAATATAAATGCAGTTAAGAATAATCAAATATTATAGTTAGTATAAAAAATATTACCTATAGATGAAATATGACTAACTTCTGCTAAATATCCTATATTTAGGTTATAAATTTTTCATTACATATCTTCCTTTATATGGTTTTATAGTATTTTGATGGAAATACATTTTAACTCCAGATGAAGGTACATTCATTTCTAATACAGCTTTCCTCATTGAAGGGTAAATAGTTTTTATTCCTGTTTCTAGGTCAAGTACTTCTATAGAAACTTTAGGTACTCCTGCTGATATCTTTTCTTTTGTTTCTTCTGAATGTTTGTAACCTAAACTATTTGTGTTCCCAACTGCATAATTATTTCCCAATTTAGCTATTGACATTTTTATTCTTGTTTCCTCAGAATGTACATAATCTTTAGCATTTTTATGTTCTTTAGCATATAGATTTCCTATTCGAGCTTTAGACATAATTTCTTTTGTTTTTTCCGAGTGTTTAAATCCTAGTAAAGAACCTGCTGTTTTTAATATATTATATTCAGGTTGCAACATATTCATATAATATTGTTCTCTTACTATAATATTTTCTTTATCACAAAACTCTAAAATTTCAAATCTAAATTAAAAATAACCATGTTTTAATAAAGCCCTATTTATTTTCATATTTCTTCCGTATTTAGCTATATAGTTAATCGAATAATAATTTTTTAATCTTATATAAAGATTAACAGAAGACCCTATATAACTTTTATTAGATTCTTTATGTGTTCATCTATATATACCTGCTTTATTTCTTTTAAAATTTTAACTTTTTCAATGTCCGAGTTTTCAAAAGTTAATAATGGAATAATGTTTGATTCTGAATTATTAGTATGATAATATTTAATTCCATTATTATTACCTAAATTGACATTATTAAATTTACCTCAAGAATTACTTTTTAATTTCTAATTTGTAAAATCTAGTTTCCTCGAATAGCTAGAACTATTAGGTGAGGTTTTCATTACTATAGTTATACAACCAACCATTGCCAATAATAGTATAAAACTAACTATAAATAATCATATATTATAGCTAGTATATAGAATATTACCTATGGATGAAATATGAGCTACCTCTGCTAAATTTCCGTCTCAAGATTTACTTGTAACAAATAATACATCATTAATATTAGTATTTCAAGTATTAGATAATATATCTTTAATTTTATAAAAGAATGTATTATATATAATATAATTTAAATAATTATTTAAATTATTTAAAATTGCGATATCATAAGGTAATAATTGAGATATAGGATAATTAAATAAAATTCCAATACTAATAGCTAAAGGTATACTATTGTTAGTATAACTTTGTAATTCACTCATTCTTATATTAATTAACATTAATATAAATAAAAATAAAATTGAAACTGCACCAATATATACAACTAAATAAGCTAAACCTAAAAAACTTAAACCTGTTATTAATAAATAAGAAGAAATACACGCAAATAATCCAATTAGAAATAATAAAGATATAATGGCATTTTTACTTATAATAACAAATATACTTGATAATATAGCAAATATAGAAATTATATCTAATATTTCACTTTTATAACCATTAGTATAAATTTCATTTATGATGAATAAAGTATTCATATATATTATAATATTGTAACCTAAATTTCCAGGAATTTATAACATAATTATAATGTTTTTTAGTCAAGAGTACTCTGATTTGAACAGAGAACATGAAGGTTGAAGCTTCTTATTTTACCATTAAACTATACTCTTTTATACGGAAAAAGCAAGATTCGAACTTACAAATCTAAAAGACATCAGATAGCACTTGATTTACCTTACCAATGGTAGTATTTTTCCTAAATACGAATTAAAACGGGATCGAACCGATATCTACTTCCGTGACAAGGAAGTCCTTTACCAATTAAGTTACTAACTCAGTTTAATTTGGTTAAAATACAAATTAGTTTTAATTTATAAATTATTATAATTATAATTTATATAAAATTTTATTTATTAATTAAATTAATAAATTAGGATTCATTGGATTCGAACCAACAAGTTAATGATTAAAAGTCACATGTATTACCTATTATACTAAAATCCCTTTTTATTTTATTTTATTTAATTAAATAAAATAAAAATTATGAACTTTTACTATAAAATAAATAATTACCTTATTTTTTATAATTTTATATTTTAACCTCACTAAGCTAAATATATAATTTAGCTTAAAAACCCTTTAAATTTTTACTTAATTTTTAAATATAACTATATTTATATTTAAAGTTAAATATGGTAAAGAAAATCCCTTATTCTTTGCAAAAAAAATTTTTTTTTATTATGAACCTCAGTAGTAAAATACTATGTATAAAACTAATCATACAACATCTACAAAATGTCAGTAAGCGATTGCACCTTCAAAACCAGTATGATGATCATTTGTTACGTGATAAGCAACTATTCTTCACAGTGCTACCATAATAAAAAGTGTTCCAATTATAACGTGGACAAAATTATTATTCAACAATTCTCATTATTGTTTAGACTATATAATCTGAATATTATATAATATACTATTCAGTAAAATTTACAATATTGTACTATACAACATTTTTAGTCGTTGAACCTTTAGATAATATAAATATAAATAAAATATATATATCTATTTGGCTGCATATTATCTTAAATATAAATAAAAGGTTTTCATGCAATTAATTTTATTTGCTATTATATTAATGTATGTATTAAATATTAATATATATATAATATAAAAGGGCCTACACGTTTTAAAATATTCTACTACTATTCATTCCAGATTTTAAAGATTTTATTCTTTTTAGACCATTTAAAGTTAAATGTTCTTTAGTTTCCATTATACTAACTATTTTACAAAAGTCCTTGAAATCTAAACTTTTAATACCTTGTAGTGGATGTTTTTCAAATAAAGGTATTATTTTATCTTTAATATCCAAAAATCTGTATACAACAAAAGTACCTCTAGCTGGTCTAGTTGAAACTTTTTCTATTTTTCCGCAACCTAAATAATCAAGGATTTTTTTTAATAAATTTTCATCCCTTATATGTTGACTAATAGAAAAACTAAAAATAATTTGATAACCCGTTAAATTATTAGGTGCTTTTTTAGTATTAACATAAAAACAACCTTCTCCATCTGTAAATCCAGCTAATCAATTAGGATCTAATTCACCATTAAATTTAATTAAAGGACGATCTACAGGATAAACATCTAAAAAACTTTCTTTTAATTTATCAGATAAACCTAAATTTATTGAAGCCTTTATAGCTATTATTTCATAAAAACCTTCAATGTTTAAATGTTCTTTTAAATCTATTAAGTTAACAGCTTGTTTGAATAAAAGATAATCGGCTTGTTTTTGAGTTATTAAAGAGTATTTATCAAAATGGGGTATAATTACATTTAAAATATCTTTAACAGATTGAACGCTATAAACTACAGCATTTCTATCTAAACGTTCACTTATTATACCTATACCGAAGAATGAGTGAATTTTTCTTAATAAAATTATATCTTTATTGTGCAACTCTATTCTAAATTCAGGAATTACACCTCAACCGGATTTAGTTTGATTTTTCTTAGATATCTTTAGACTAAAACTAGATTCAGCATCTGAAAAACCTGTAACTCAATTGGAACAAAGTTCTGTATCTTTTATCCTTATTGTAGAATAAAATCTTTTATTTTTAAAGGGTTTTAAAGAAAAACCTTTTGAATTTGAAATATATCTGGAAGAAATATTAGTATTATAGTTAAAAATCCATATAACTAAGCCGTGGAATCCTGTTCCAAAAAAGAAACATGAACCAAAAGCACCATCACTAATAGTAAATGGAGCAAGATCATATTCAACTTCTTGAAAGAAAGTAAAAAATAATGATAAAACTATTGTAAATATACCTCCTCATATAGCAGGATTTCTTTGACCTGAAATTAAAGCATGATGTGAGTAAGTAATTGTAACTCCACTAGATAATAACAATACTGTATTAAGTAATGGTAATTCAAAAGGATCTATAGCTTCTATTCCTAAAGGTGGTCATATAGCACCTAATTCAATAGTAGGTGATAAAGCACTATGAAAGAAAGCTCAGAATATAGCTAAAAAAAATAATGCTTCAGATACAATAAATAATAATATACCTAAGTTTATACCCCAACGCACAGCTAATGTATGTTCTCCTAAGAATGTCTAAAAATTTTTATTTAATATATTTCTATATTATTAGGACTATACCTTATTTAATAGGTTATAAACGTATTAAATTTTAATGTCTAGTCTCTGAAGATCCTAAAAAATATTTATCCGTTTTTTAGTTTCCTGCTGATTATCTTATATTTATAATTAAAGATTTTCCAGCAATTTATTAAATTTTAAGAGAGCACATTTATATTATTTTTATATTTTATTTATTATACTTTTAATTTTTAGTTTTCCATCTTCAGTAAGATGTTTTTTATGAATCATCATATTATATACTATTTCTCATCTTTTAAAATTATTTAATTTATCACCTATTAAAGGATACTTATTAAAATAATTTTTAATAAAATCTAATTTTATTATAGATTCAACGCTAATACTTAATACTTTACTATTTTTTACTTCATATGTTTTTAAATTAGAATTTAAAAATAAAGTTAATTTTTCCATAAAAGGTTTCATTGAAGTTGATGTTGATTTATCAAATAAACGTTGATCTAATCTAAATTTTAAAGAAATACTTTCACTAACAGATCTTTTACGACTTTCAGATTTAGGTTTACTTTCTATATATTTAATCCCAAAATGGCCATCAGCTTCACAAAACCCTGTGAATCACATATTATCGTTAAAATCAGAATTATCTAATAAGCTTTCGGATATGTTTAACTTATATTTCTTATTAAAAAAATCTATTAAATCATTAAATCTTTTATTTTTAGGTGTTCTAAATTTACCATGCATTAAATTTATTAAAAAAATAATACTTTCTTTATCTCCAATAATATAACGAAAACCGTTATCACCTATTTTTTGAAAACGTCCTATATTACCTAATTCTGATTGTAAAAACGTATACATACCTATATTATTAATATGGGAAGTAAAAACTATTCTAGGATTTAATATTCTATTAAGACTTGTAACCCCTAAAGAAGGTAGAGAAATAGAACCATCTCCTTCTAATAAACCTGTTATATAATAACTTAAATAATCTTTAGATGAAAATATAGTAGTATCATTATTATTTTTATAATGATTTAAAGCTTCTTCTATTTTTAATGAATCAAATTTTCTTGCACTTTGTGTTAAAAGTTTTAAATAATATAATGTATATTGATATTTTTTTTTACCCTCTGTAATAATATCACGGAATCAAAAAGACATTGAAGCTACTAATACAAATAAACTTAAATATACTAAATAATGAGAATTACTAAAATTATGCATACTTAATGTAGCATTACTAGTTAAACCTAATAAAGATAAACAAGTAAACAAAGGTCAAGGAGAAGGATCAACTAAATGGAACGGATGATCTTTAAATCCACTTCTGTTTTTAATAGACAATTTTATTTTTTTTTTTTTAATTAAAAGATTTTTGCATAGTTATAGTATGTTAGAATAAACATATTACGGGGGTATTACAATACCCTTCCCTTTTAAAATGAATCGAACATTTATCATGATATTAACAGTATCATGCTCTACCATTGAGCTATAAAAGGTTAAATAGTAAATATATAACTATAATAATAAATAGGAGACAAGAGATTCGAACTCTTAAAACTAGTGCAGTTATTGAGTTTACAGCTCAACCCTTCTTGCCAATAAAGGAACCCTCCTTAATGTATAACATAAAAATTATACACAATTTAAAGTTATATATTACAATACTACCCGTGCAACTTCCACTACACGAACCGTATTTCGACTTAACACCAATCAGAGTCTTACATACGAAGAAATTTATTATAATATCTAAACCCTATTGTTTACTTTTTTATAATAAATAAGCAAACTTTCTGCATATACTCCTTTCAGCATGCGACGAGTGGTTAGTACCAATCCGATTTAAAATTCACCGTGACGATGGTGATTCACGATTACTAGTAATTACTTTTTCATATAGTCGAGTTTCAGACTACAATCCATATCTTTTTTATCCTATTTTCAAGATTAGCTTAAATTTTCATTTTTGCATCTCTTTGTCTAGGTAAATGTGGCACGTCTATAGCCCACAACACAAAGGCCATGATGACTTGTCTTGGTCCCTATTATTTTCTCGATCTTTAGAGTAAAAATACTTTATAAAATTTATATTAATAAATAAAGTAGGGGTTTTTGTTAATTTCGTGGCCAAAGCCACAGTTTTGCAACATCAACTGAAGACAGCCGTGCAACACTAGTTATTTATATATATATATAAATATAAATAATTCAAGTTGTGGTAAGGTTTTTCGCGGATCATCGAATTAAATAACATACTTCACTACTGGTGTCAAAAACGGTCTAGTGATTTCAGTTCCTGCGTTGCCACATTACTCATGAGGTGAAATGCTTACATTTTCATTTACAAATTAAATATTATTAATAAGTGGCATTCAGAATTTACTGCTAAGACTACAAGGGTCTCTAATCCTTTTCGCTACCTTAGCCTTCGTCCTTCGACGTCAGTTATTTTCTAAAAGGCTGCCTTCGCCTTACCCGTCCCTATAGTATCTTAGATTTTTAGTTCTCCTCCATAGATTCGACCTTTTTTTATTTTAACTCTAGATAGAAATTGTCCCCTTTTTGGGCGTATTTCTTCCGTCTGGGTACCCTTTAAACCTAGTAAAGATGAGTAACACTAGTCTCTTACGTATTACCGCGACTGCTGGCACGTAATTAGTCAAGACATTAATATATATAGTCATTATAATATACATATTTAGAATTTTATTTAATTATAAAATTAATTTAACCTTTTTCACTCTAATATAGGCCATTCCTCCAAGTTGCCAGTTCAGCCGTTAGGCCATTGACTAATATTCCCCACTGCTGTACTCGCTTGTTTTGGGTTTTTCTCATTCCCAATGTGGTCGATCAATCGTTCAATTTCGACTAAGAGAATATTAGGCTAGTTAAACTTTTACTTTAACAACTACCTATCTCTTTTAATTATCGATTCTTCTTAAGGCAGATATTTCCTTTTTTTATATAAGGGATTTATTTTCCCTTACCTTAAGGTAGGCAAATAATTAATACTCACCTGTTCACCACTTTTAATCAAATTATTACATTAAATTAAACGTTCGATTAGCATGTGTCAAGCATTTGGACAGTGTTCAATCAGAGCCATCACCAAACTCATATATTTATTTTAATGAAACTTTTGTTTACATCACTTATTAATTTATATAATAAAAAAAAAATTTTTTTTTTTATTATTAGGAAAAATATAAGCTAATTATAGTTTACTTTTCTATTAATTTTTATTTTATCTATTAGATTGTAGGTTCGCAATATTATTATATTATTTTTTTTTATTAAATTAATTTTTAATTATTGTAATTTTCTGTTTATAGCTAAAGAATTTTTCTTATATGAATATATATATTATATTATAAAATTTAGACTTTCCTGTATTTATCTCTAATAACGTATATTTTTTATTAATGTAAGTCTAACCCATCTTTTATGTAAGAAGAAGTTAACACTACGAAAACTTGAGCTTGTATAAATGCTATACCTATTTCTAACCCAGAGAAAGCAATAATAAATGATAAAGGTAATAAACCTAAAAAGAAGAATATTATACCTGATGACATTATATTATAAGTAAACCCAGCTAAAATATGTAATAACATGTGACCACTCATTCGTCCACAATTTTATCCTTAATGTTAACTACTAAATATCCTTTAATATTTTAAATAGATATGTTCCTTTAAAAGGTTTATTTCTATTTTCTTTTAAATATAATGATATACTAGCTTAGTAATATAAATTTAAAAATTCAATTATAAACTATATATACTTAACATTTTTTTTTAACTTATACAAACTTAAATATATATATACCTTTAAATGGAGTAATCCGATTTCTACCTAAATAAGTAGAAATACTAGCATGGGAAATGTTTAAAGCTTTACTAGCTAAACCTATTGAATTGTATTTAACAACCTCATTTGTAATAACATTAGTTACTTCAACAGATTTAGAGTTAAGTTTAGGTAAATCTATTTTAGAAATACTATAACCTTTAATGCTATTAATTTTCTCATTTATACCTATAGACGTGTTATATTTAATTTTTAAATAATTAGATAACCGTCTAGAAGATATACCTAAAAATTGATATGTGGCTTGCATGGAAGAAAATTGTATAGTATCCCCTGTTTCACAATTAACTACCTCCAAACCTTGGTTTTTATTAGTTAAATTAGAAGGGTTAACAGATTCCAACTCTGATCCCAATACCTTTAGTAATCAAATAACCTTTATAGAGTATATTTTTTACTAAATATCTTTTAACAGTAGTACTATGTATACCTAAAGATGAAGCTGCCTCAGATATAGATAAAAAATTTTCTACTTTATTTGTTTCTAAATTAGTAACAATAACAGGTAAATTAAAAGAATTATTTTTTTTCATTTTATTTACTTGATCTAAAGATAATTTTCTACCTAACATAGTTTTTCTTCTATTATCCAAAAATTCTTCTGAAGCATTTCTACTTTTAGAAGCATCACTTATAAGTTTAATAGAATCTTCATTATGTTTATATCCTAAACTTGACCCTGCAACTTTTAATATATTATATTCTGGATTAAAAGTATCTAAATAATGTTGTTCTCTAACTAATACCACAGTATTAGTACAATATTCTAAAATTTCTAATCTAAACCCGAAATAACCATATTTTAAAAGTGCTTTACATATTATAGATGCACCACGTTTACTACTAGATAAATAACTATGATTAAAATAACGTCTAAATCTTTCATTAAGCATAGTAGAAGAACCTATATATTTTTTACCTGATTCTTTATGTACTCAACAATAAACACCTGATTTACCTTTATTTTGTTTTATAATTAACCCTTTAGATATACCAGGGTTAGTATAAATTAAAACAGGTTCAGGTTGAGATATAGTAGATATACTTCTTTTGTGTATATTTACAGTTAAATTTAGATTAAAACTTCTTAAATTAGTATTTATTTTAGTAAAAGATATTCTTGTTTGACTTTCATAAAGCCTTTTTTTAGTTAAATAGTATGTATTTAAACTTAATTTCTCTTCCATATCTGAAGGATAAGTTTTAAGGAAAGATAAAATATTTGATATTGGAATCACAAATTTATCCTCTAAATTTTTACATATATATTTAAATATATTATATTTATACTACTGAAGTAAAATAAAATGACTTATATTTTATGAATCATAATTTTAACAATTAAATCCTTTTTATTTAGCTCTAGCAGCTTTTCCAATTGAAGAATATACTGTTATTTCTTTAGTTTTTATATTAGTAACTTCTAAATTTATAGATGTTTTTTTTAACTTTTCTATAGATTTTTCTTTAAAGGAATAATAATTATGATGTTTAAGGATAGGCTATTGTGATATCTTTAATCTTGACTTATTTAATTTATATCAAGAACCGGATTTCCCGGCGACTAGAGTATACCTTACAATATCTAAATGTAATGATATTGAAGAACCATCTACTCGTTGCTCTTTTACAATAATACTTATATATTTTATTGATTTAGATACGCGATTGCCCATTTCTATTACTAGGATTTCTAATGATGTTACTATACCCACAGTTATTAACTGGGCCGTCTTAAAAGTTTCCTTTTAAAATTTAGTTATTAGAACTTTAGGACTTCCCCGTAATTTGGCTCTTTTACACAATAAGTGAGAAACCTATACTCACATTATGTTAGCTGCTAATCTTAAACCTAATGATATATTACGAGCTAAATAAGATATTAATTCTATTAATACTAATAAAGGTAATAATGGTAAAGGACAACCAGCTGGTACTAATAATGAAAAGAATTCTAATCCATGTTTTTGGAATCCTAAAAATGTTGCACCTAAAACTATAGTAAAACTAAGTGAAAATGTTAAAATAAAATGACTAGTTGAAGCGAAACTGTAAGGAATCATTCCAATTAAATTATTAACTAATATAAATATAAATAATGTATAAATAAAAGGGAAATATAATTGACCATTTTTAGGGTTTATTTGATTTGTAACTATACTGTGTATAGTAGCGTATAAAGATTCTTGACTTATAGATCAATTATTACTGATTAATTTATTATAATTTGTACTTAATAAATTTAAAGTTAATATTAAAAAAATTCCTATTATTAAATAAAATCCTATATTTGTTAAAGATATATGTAAATTTCCTAATAAAGGAGCGTCTATACTTAATAAATCTCTTATTTCAAATTGACTTAATGGGCTAAGTATTTCTAAATTAACTGTATTAAAATATTGGTTACTTAAAGTATTCATATTACTTTAAGTTATATTGTATGTCTTGATAAAACCTTTTTTATATTATTTTATTATTTATTATCAAAAAGTTTTGATATAAATGTACGTGATAAAAATAAACGAACAAATCTTGGTAATATATATTTAGAAGATAAATATACTATAATAGTAATAATACTAAAAGTAACTAATACTTCGTTTAAATAATAAAAAGGTACTAATTGAGGCATTATTTATTGTTATAATTTAAATAAAAAAAAATACATTAATATTGTATATTATATAAAAAAAATTTTTTTTTTAAGAATAATATATTAAACCTGTTACAGAGTAATGTAAACCATCTAATATAAAAGAAGGATATATACCTAAAATAACGGTAAATATTACTAAAATAAAAAGTAAAAAGAATTCTCTTTTTGTAACATCAATTATATTTTCTTTAAAGAATTTACTAAATGTACCACCAAACGCTATACGATTGAACATATAAATAGTATAAGCTGCAGAAAATACTATAGAAGAACAAGCAAACACACCTAAAATAGGTAATCTTTCCACTGCTCCGTATAAAGACATAAATTCACCTACAAAATTTAATGTTAAAGGTGCACCACAATTACCTAAAGATAATATAAAGAATAGTATAGAGAATAATGGCATAATTTGAGCTATACCTTTATAAAAATAAATAGATCTAGTTCCTGATCTATCATATAATATACCACCTGCACATATAAATAAACCACTAGAAACAAATCCATGAGCTAAACCTAAAAGTATACTTCCTTCTATACCTTGTATTGTATTACTAAATACTCCTATTAAATACACTGCAGCATGAGATACAGAACTATATGCAATTAATTCTTTAATATCTGTAGTTCTTAATGTACTAAAACTAGCATAAATTATTGTAACAACACCTATTACATAAACTATATAAGTAAAATTAATTGAAGCTTTAGGTAATATAGGTAAAATTAATCTACATATACCATATAAACTAGTTTTTAATACTATAGCAGCTAATATTATACTTCCACCTAAAGGTGATTCAACGTGAGCTTTTAATAGTCAATTATTTAAAAAAATAGTTGGAGTTTTTACTGCAAAAGATAAAAATATACCTCCAAATAAAAATAATTGTGTTATATAATCAAAATTTGTTTTAAATAAAGCATCAAAATCTGTTGTTCCCATAATAGAAGACATAGCTAAAATACATAATAATAAAAATAATGATCCTCATACGATTCCTCATTTTATGTAATTACTTTATTATATTTCATTACATTGTTTTGAGGCTTTTCTTTAATTTAAGTTTACTTAAACTTATATCGGCTAACCGACAAGTCTAATAATTTTTATAATTTTCTATGTATATTCATATTCATTTTTAAAGATTCTATCTTTTCAATTCCTTTCTTGTTTAGATGTTCTTTATTTTCCATTAAAGTTACTGTTGATTTAAAATCTACATAATCTAATGATTTTATTCCTCTTATTTGATGTTTGTCAAATAATGGTAATAATTTACTTATTATATCTTGAAAATTAGTTATTACAAAATATACAGCTGAATGTTTTAAATTTAATTCTATTCTACCACAATTTAATGTTAATATTAGTTTTTTCATTAATTCTATATCTCTACTATGTTGTATAATATGGAATTTTAAAACTACTGATTTTCCTAACTTAGTATGTGATGAATTACGAATAGATATATGGAAACATCCATCTCCACTAGTTAAACCTGCTATATAATCAGGATCAATTTTATCACTCATGATTACTTTTGGTCTAGGATATGGTTTAACATTAATAAATTGTATTGCTAATTCTTGAGATAATCCTAAATTCATAGCAGATCTTATAGAAAGTATTTTATTAAAACCGTCTTTACTTAAATGTTCTTTATTTTTAATTAATGTTATAGTATGTTTAAATAAAAGATAATCTGTTTTTTTTTGTGTTTGTAATGGAAAATTGTCAAAGTGTTGTATTATTTTATCTATACTTTTTATAGATTTTACGGTATATTGTAAAGTATTTTCACCATGATCAGTGATTGTACCTACTCCAAAATAATCTTTTATTAGAGTTAATAAACATAAGTCTTTTTTATGTTGAGTAACTTTAAATATAACTTGTGTTTGGTACCCTGTTTTATATTTATCATTTTTAAAGATACCTAACATAAATGCTCCTTCAGCTTCAACAAAACCGGTAACAAATCAAGGATTTATATTAGAATTTGAATTTGAATTTGAATCCAATGATGAAAAATTACGTATAATTATATTTTTATTAGAATATGAATAAATTCTTCGACTTAAAACTGGTTTCCCAGCGACTAGAGTACACCTTACAATATCTAAATTTCTAGATACTGAAGAACCATCTACTCGTTGCTCTTTTACACCATTTAGGTGATTTAGAACCGCAATCACCCATATATTTGTTATATTATATAACTTTTCTAAATAGAAAACTAGTGATGTTACCATACCCTGAGGCATTAATCAGGCCAGTAAAAAAATTTCTTTTAATACTTTGGTTACTAGAACTTTAGGGCTTCCCCGGTATTTGGCTCTTTTACACTTAAGGATAAATGTATATAAAAATATATAAAAACTAGCTCTAACTTTATTATTAGATCCAAATAAACCTATTAATAAAAATAATGGAGGCAATGTACTTTCAAAAAATACATAAAATAATAATATATCTAAAACTAAAAATATAGCTAATAATAATGTTTCTAATAATAACATTATTATTAAATAAGATTTTATATTTTCAGTAATTGAATTTCAATTAGATAATATAGCTATTGGCATTATTATTGTTGTTAATAATACAAAATAAATGGATATACCATCTACTCCTAAATAAATATCAAAAAAACTTAAATTATAGTGTTCTTGTACAAATTGAAATTGATTTGTATTAGAATCAAATAATATATATACGATTAAAGATATAATTAAATTTACAATAGATGTAATTAAAGCAATATTTTTATAATACGTAGTTTTTTCGTTATTTTCGTAAGAAATTGTTCCAACTATAAAAAAAATACCTATAATTGGTACTAATAACAATAAAGTTAATAACATTTTTTTTTTTTTTTGATTGTGCCTAAAATATTTAATTAAAAAAATACACACCTTATAATAAAAATTATGGTAATTATAAATATTTAAATAAATTAGTATTGATAGACAACATTAATTCTTTTTTTTTTAGATCTAAAGAGTGAAATCGGGCATATATTTAACAGTATAAATAACAATGTTGAGATTTATTCCTTAAAGTATAATTCCTAATTAAACTTTAAATTAAAAATATAGATATATTAACTCTATTTCTA
Source organism: Ophiostoma cf. undulatum (assembly GCA_022392935.1). Classification (NCBI taxonomy): domain Eukaryota; kingdom Fungi; phylum Ascomycota; class Sordariomycetes; order Ophiostomatales; family Ophiostomataceae; genus Ophiostoma; species Ophiostoma cf. undulatum. Next base: position 37,863 of record JAKRGL010000019.1, read on the forward strand.
ATAAATTTATACTAAGAAGTAGTAATAAATAAAAATAGAAGAGTTATATTATATAAAATAATTAAATTTAAACTAAAATATTTAATTTAAAAATAAACGTCATTAATTTAATTATTTGGATAATTTTATTAAATTTAAATATTTATAATAAATTAATATTAATAGGGAATAAAATAAAATTATACAATATAGCTGGTACTAAAATAATTACTCCAAATATAAATGGTAATAATACAGTTCAACAGAAAGACATTAACTGGTCAAATCTAATACGAGGAAATGAAGCTCTTGTTCAAATAAATACAAAGATCATCATAGCACTTTTTATACCTAAATTTAAACCATATAATAAACCTTCTATCATAGAATTATTCATTATATTATTAATTAAAAAGTTTATATTAAAAATGTTTGAAATTATATTAATTAAAAATTCACCTATGAATAAGTATCCTCCCATAAATAATATACTTGTTAATATACACATTAATACAATACTACCATATTCAGCTAAGAAAAAGAATACGAACACTACTGCTGCGTGTTCTGTCATAAATCCACTAACAAGTTCTGATTCCAAAAATTTAAAATATACTTAAGAAGATATAGGTTTAAACTTATATAAATTTTTATATATTAAATTATTATTTAAATATTTACTTACAGTAACTTTAGAAATACCTAAGTATTTGGCTATTTCAGTATTATTGTTAAACTTTTGAATTAAATTATCATTTAAATCAAAAATACCTACACCGTTAGGATATTTGCTCATTTTTAAAGAAATGGCTTTTTTAGTCTCATCATTATGTAGTTTACCATACATAGGATTTAACTCTCCAGGTTTACTTATTAATTTTAATATTTCTTCACTATGTGTTTTACCGTACATAGGGTGATTAGTTATATCTTTAAACCGATCAACCATTTTTTGTTTAGCTTCATTTGTATGTTTATAGCCTAACATACTAGTAGCTTCTAGTTTAATATTATAAAGAGTAGAAAAATCAAAACTTTTTATATAACCTCTTTCTAAATCAGTTAAAGCTTTACTGCTAATAATTTTACTTTCATAAGTAAAATATTCATAAACAATTCAATTAAATTTATCTAACCCGTATTTATCAAAAGCAGCTTGTAAAAGTAAATTAGATTTTTTATTATTTAAATGTTCATTTAATCTAAGATATAAATCTTTTGCACTTCTTATATATTGTTTACCATTAACTGTATTTATAAAAGAGTAAATACCTCCTTTGTCTTTTAATGTATCTCTAAATGAATTTATATAAGACTTATCGGCTAATTTATATAAAACTAGAACAGGCACGGCACAGGATTAATATATGGAAGTTTACTAGAAGTAGATTTAGATGAATAAAATCTTTTATCTACTTTAGAAAGATAATTAAAATTACTTTTACTAGTTAAAGTATATTTCATATAAGTATATTATTAAAAATTAAAATGGTCTAATACTTACGTAAATGTTTGGACTATATTTTATTTAATATTGAATATTAAACGATCACATTTAGTCTCTGAAGATTCAATTTTATAAAAAAAAAAGCTTTCCTGCTGATCATCTTAATTAATTAAAAGATTTTCCAGCAATTTGTGATATTTAATGAGACCAAATCTTAACTAGCCTCAGCAAGATCAAATGGTGCACGATTAGTTTCAGCCACAGAACCTATAAAAAATATAATAAATATAGGTAATAAAGGTAATATAAATCATACAGCTCTTTGAGCTTCTATATTTATAGTTAAATTTAAACTACCTGTTAAAAAAATAACTAATAAAATAGCTGAACTTAAAACTAATTCATAACTAATAAGTTGAGCAGTACTTCTTAAAGAACCTAAAAAAGCATATTTACTATTAGCACTTCATCCCGCTAAAAGAATACCATATGTTGATAAAGCTGATACAGCTAATAAATATAAAATACCTAAGTTAAAATCACTTATTGATAATCCAGGTCCATAAGGTATAACACCGTAACCTAATAAAGAGAATACTAAAGTAATAACTGGACCTAAAAAAAATAAAACTATATTAGCTTGAGTAGGAGCTACATATTCTTTTAAAAGAAGTTTTAAAGCATCAGCAAATGCCTGTAAAAGTCCATAATATCCTACGGCATTAGGTCCAAGTCTTCTCTGCATACTAGCCATTGTTTTTCTTTCAGCTACAGTTACATATGCTACAGCAAGTAAAGCAGGTACAAGTATTAAAACAACTTCTATAATAGATACCAAAGTTAAAGGTAAAAAATTCATTTATTATTTCTTTTTTTTTTATATTATTTATTTTTTTTATATAAACGATAATACACTCTTTATGTTATAATCGTTATAAAATAGTTTATTATTATTTTAGAATTGAACTAAATTAAAAATATTTTTAATATTTTGCTTTACCATTAAGCTAATAATAATAATATTATAATAAGTTTAAATTTATTATAATATATGAAAAAAAAAAATCCTATTATGTGTTACCGGAATACATTAAAGGCATTAAAAATTTAAATTTTACTTACATGTGATTGTAAAGGTAAACTTACAAAAGCATGAGGTTTAGGTGGACTAGTTAAAGCTCATTCTAAACTAGGGTAATTTCTATTTAATAATGCTTGTAATGTATCAGTAAAGTATTGTGGTATTAATCAAGGGAATCTACCTACAGGTTCATTATCTATTAATTGTTTGTAAACAATATATAAGAATAATCCTGATGCTACAACACTTATTATAGATCCAAAACTACTAATTAAATTTCAACCTGCAAAAGCATCGGGATAATCACTTATTCTACGTGGCATTCCTTGTAGCATATATGTATTTTGTTTATTTATTGCAATATTTCAGAATAAAAATATTTATCTTTATATACTTTATTTGTATTAATATATTTTTTAATTGTTTCTGATGCAATGTGTAAATCTTTTACTGCAATACCTAAACTATCATAACATTTAATAAATTGTTTATCACTATTATAAACATAAACCTTTTTTCTTAACTTAGCTAAAGTTTCTTCGGATTTAATTTTACCAAACATAGGATTATTTTCACCTGTTTTATCTTTATACATTTGTGCAATAAATTCCTTTGACTTAGTTTTACCAAACATAGGATTTAATTCACCAATTTTAGATTTACTCATTTTATCTAGTGTTTCCTGAGAGTGATTTTTAGATCAAAAAGGATTTAATTTACCTGAAAATAAAACACTAAGTTTTTTTTTTTGTTTTTTCTGATAAACGTTTTCCTTTACGTAAATCTGATAAAATTTGTTTAGTTTCTTCTGAGTGTTTAAAACCTAAACTAGATCCAGCTATAGGATTTAAATTCAAAACAGGTTTATACAAATTAATATATTCTTGTTCTTTATTAAGAATATTTATTTTTTCAGATGAAGAGCTTTCACCTAAAATATGTAAAATAATAATAGAAAAATTACTATGTCCATATTTTAAAATAGAGTTCGAAATATAACGATTATCCATTAAACGAGAAGGAAAAAAATAATTAGCTAATCTCATTCTTAAGTCTATAGCACTACCTATATATTCTTTACCATTAATATTATTATGTATAAGATAGATACCACTTTTATTTTTTAATTCATTTAAAAAAGTTTCTTTATCTTTTAATAAATTATACAAAGGAGAAATAGCTATACTTTTTAAATTTGCTAAATTTAATTTATGTTCCTCCGTAAATGTATGTACAGGTTCTATGGTAATTAAATTATTATTATCTACTATTTTTTGAACATCTTGTTCAAGTTCTTCATTATTTAACCTAGTGTTAATATAATCTTTAAATTTGTTATTTTTCATTGTATTTTTAAATATTGTAACCTAAATTTCCAGGAAGTTTTTAAGTTTATATTAAACTTTTTTATTATTAATAAATTTATGTATATAAAAAATAGAATAATATACTTATTTGATTTTTTTTTATTATTTGTATGTTAGATATTATATATTGAGTATAAAATACCTTATAATATATTTCTATATTAATTGGACTATATTTTCAACTTTTCAGTTGCAACACGTATAGTCTCTGAGGGTTTTATAAGCTTATAAATTCCCTGCTAATTGTCTATTTATTATACCTTTAATAAAATAGAGTTTCTAGCAAATGGTGTTGTGTTAATATTATATTTCTATAATAAAAGGCCTACTTAACCTAAGAAATGTTGAGGGAAGAATGTTAAATTACACATTCTGTGGACTATATCTTAATTAATTTAATAACTTATACTAAATTAATTTTCTTCGTGTAGTCTCTGAGGATCCTACTCATAACATGGCTTGTTATTTTGGTTTCCTGCTGATTGTTTAGATACACTTAAAATTTTTACTTTAAAAGTATTTAAGCTTTATGAGAGTTTTCAGCATATAGAAGAATTGGTAGGGGCTAATTTGATTAATTTTGTTGAGGGTTAGATTGTATTAATCACTCTTCACCTTGAAGAATAATTCATTTATTGGTATCAAGATTATCTTTAATATAACTTCACCTTACTTTAAAATGTTGTTTAGTTGCATTAATAGATGGGAAAATTAATTCTTCATCTGTCTTACTATAACAAAAAACTGAAGTTCCTCCTATATCATATTGAGCAGATAATTTACCTTTTAATCCTTTCTTTGGATTACTATTAATAGAGTAATAATTTTTTATTTCATCACTAATAGCTTTTTTTGTTTTATCTGACATAGAGCTACCATAATTAGGAGAATTTTCTTTACTTAATATTTCCTTTAATTTATTAATAGTTTCAATACTATGTTTGTAATTAAATGAATTACCTGCTACAGTTAATATATTATATTTAGGTTTATAAAAATATATTCAATTTTGCTCTAAGCTTAAACAAATTTTAGGGTCATCAGAACAAAATTCTTTAATACCCAAAGAAAATTTTTCTAAACCATACTTTTTCATTGCTCTAATTAACATAGATCTAGAAGGTTTGTATGAATTATAATAATAATAGTAGCTAACCATTCTTTTAGTTAAGTTAACACTGTTACCTACATATAATTCTTTATTTATATTATTTATAAAAACATAAACCCCAGATTTTTTTCTTAAATCTTGATAAATATTTTTCTTTTCTTTTTTAACATCTCCATAAAAAATAATAAATTCTTTAGGATCTAAAGAATTATCTTTATTGCTAGATGTTTGACTATAAAATCTTTTCCCTGGTACAAAAATCTTCCCTTTTAATTTAACCCCTATAAATAATAATCAGAAATGAGCTTTAGAAAGTAACATATTATAATTTAAACCTAATATTTTAGGTATTCAAAAATATCATCCACTAAATAAAGCAAAAACAGCACCCATACTTAATACATAGTGGAAATGCGAAAAATATTACGATCCGAGACTCAACAAAAATTATACTTTTTATTTCTTTTTTTTTTTTTTTAATCTATTTAAGTTAGCCTCAATGTTCTTAAGATTAATTTTTAATAAATCTATCATGTGAACGTATTCTTTAAATAATGGTTTAGATTCATAAGGAAAAAATTGCTCTTTTCCATTATCAATATTATTTATAATATTGTTAAATTTATTAGTTTGATTATCATAAGCAGTAAATTCTTTTTTTACATTATCTAATTGACTTTCTATTGTAAAATTAGGCACTTCTTGTTTACTAATTGTTTCATTTCAATTTCTTTTTCCTTTAAAAGTTTTTTTTTCTGTATTTTTTATTAGATTACGTTTTAAATTATCTTTTTGTTGTTTTAAAACCTTTTTTCGAAGTTCTGAAGCTTTTTTTTTAGTTGAATTAGGGTCCATATTAATAATATGATCTGGTTCATTATTAGGTCCATTAGGTTCGAACCCTCTTCTTAATTTACTATTTAAATATGATTTTAATTTTTTTATTATATTAAATTTTAATTCATATATTTGTTTAATTAAAAAATTATTATATATGATAATAACTTTAAAAATTAAAATAATAATATTATACATATTAAATATTAATACTGTTAATAGAATATATTTAAAAATATAATAAAAAATAGGATAATTTTTTTTTATATATTCATTATTTATTCAATATCTATATATTATTATTAATTTGATAAAAATACTAATATTAATTAATAAATAAGAAATATATACGTAAAATACGTGTAAATCCTTAAAGAAATAAAAATAAATAAAAGCAAACAATAGTAGTAAAATTACATTTAAATCTTTTATTTTTTTATAAATAATTTCTACTAAATTTAATATGAATCTGTCGGATAAACCATCAATTAATTTAAATACTAAGTTCATACTCAATTTCAAATCTTTAAATCTTTTATCTATATAACTAAACATGTTTGGCCTTGTATTATGTAAAAGATTTTCAATTTTTATATAAAACCTACAAAAGAACTAAATTATAAAAAATTTTATTAATTTCATTATTAATGGTAGCTATACCTTGGGTAGTACAACTTATATAATAATGAAACAACTTTATATTTATCTAATTAATATAGTTAAAATAAATATAATATTTATACTTATTTTTCTTCTTCTACTCTCTCCACCCGCCCTTCCTCCAGGGAAAAATGTAGAAAAAGATATTAATGTTTATACTTATATATATATAAGTTATTTTAATAAATAATATTTATTTTTTTTTAGTATATAAATGGACTAATTTAAAATATTTCGTATAAAGGGGACTTTATATCATAAAGAATTACAATTATAAATTCAATTAAAAATAAATTGAGAATAAATTTTATATTCTATAGTATCCATAGACTCTCATTTAAAATTTCTTATGCAAATAAATTTTTTTATTTGCATAACTCTATAAAATTTAAATTCAGAAAATAATTTATTTATGTAAAAATAATTATATAAATAAGGCATAAATTTAACTGATTGATATTTAATAGTAATATATTTAGTGGAAGATTGAATAGAATAAGCTGGTATATAAAAAGGTATAGTTTTATTTAAATTAAGACATAAAGTATATTTATTATATTTAAGTTTTATATTACATTCTATTCTATTTCTAGAATTATTATAAATAATACTACCTTTTGTGTCAACTAGTCCAGCTAAATAAGAATCATTAATTTTTATATTATAACAAGGTTTTTTAAATTTAATATTAAAAAATTTACAAACTCTAAAAAAAGACATTATTTTTAATCTAATTAAACCATTTAAATTTTTAATTAAAAACTTAAAAAAAATTAAATTCTCAAAAATTAAAGTTGAATATAATTTACATTTACTAATTATAATTTTACCTAAACGTAGTTTATTAATGATATATTTTAATATTTTAATATCTCTAGTTGAAACTCTAATTTTTAAATTTTTAAATATAACTTTAGAATTAATAAATTTAAAACCTCAAAATCCTTTACCATCTATAATTCCAGCTAAACGAGAAAAAAATGTAGAATTATTATTTTGAACAAAATATATTTGACGTGTAGTCTCTGAAAAATTATAAAGGTTTTCTGCTAATTTTATATTTTCTTTTTTTAATAAAAAAGAATAATTATTATTATTACTATATAAATTTAAAAATTTGAAATAAAATTTTTTATCTACTTGAAAAAGATCGCAATATAAATTATAAAGTAAATAATTATGTAATATAAATTTTAGCATATAGTCAAAAACACAATTTAGTATAAAACTAAAGCCCAAAAGAGCCACAACGTAATAAGTATCATGGAATGCAGTATCTAATGCAGCATTAGCTAAAAGAACTCCACTTACAAATTAATAAAATCTTAATCCTTTAAAGACTAACTAAAAATATAACTTGTATAAATATAAATTATTTTAGCTTATTTTTTAATTGTAATATAATTTATATTTAAAACTTTTTTATATTTTGTTATTTCTTTATTTTAACATAAAATACTTTTTTTTAATCTTATTTATACGTTTAAAATAATATTACTTATATAAGAAATTAATTTATACTTTAAATATTACAAAATATATAGTTCAACTATATTTCTAATAAGTTTATATAGTAATTAATGTATAAACTTAATTATATTTCAAATTAATTTACATAGTAATTAGTCATTAAACTAAAAATATTTTAACTTTAAATTAAATTTATAATATAAATTTATCCTGTTATTTTTAATATAAATCCCATATAAAAAAGGAATTATATTATAAGATAAATTGCAAAAATATCACTCTTTTTTAAAAACAGTTTGTTTCTTAATATATTTAACTATAATAGATAAATTATATTTAATTAATTTAGCTAAAATTGTAACAGATGAATATATAACTCTTTTAAAGAGTTATAATCATAAACAGGTTTTAAATTATATATGATATCTTGATTATAAAAATAAGAATAATAACAAATAATAGGTTTATTATGGTTATATAAAAGGATTAATGATTTTTTTTTATTTCATGGACTATATCTTCATGCAATAGTATAGCATGTATCACGTGTAGTCTCTGAGGTACCTACTAGGATATTAGAAAATATTCGTTGGTTACCTGCTGATTGTTAAAAATTATATATTGTTACTGTAAATATTAGTAGTATAATAGTCAGAACTTTCCAGCATATAGTGATATTTAAAGAGAGAACTAAGTGGAATATTAATCCTCCAATAGTAAACATAAATACGAAACCTAAAGCAAATAACATAGAAGGAGTTAATTTAATAGAACCTCCGTAACATGTAGCTAATCATGAAAATATTTTAATACCTGTAGGTACTGCAATAATTAAAGTAGCAGCTGTAAAATATGCTCTTGTATCTACATCTAAACCAACTGTATACATGTGATGCAAATTTGTTAATAAATATTTTAAATTTATCCATACAATTATGTATGCTTTTTTCACAAAAAGTGTCGGACTATATCTTCATCTTTAAGCTTTTCCTGTTTTATTTGTAATACTATTATTTAAATTAATTTCTTTTTGTATATTTCTAACTTGTGATAACCCTTCTTTAGTTAAATGTAATTTATTAGAAACTAAGTTATGGATAGTTAATCATTTTTCAAAAGAAATAGCTTTTTTAGTTTTTAATGGAAATAATTTAAAGTAAGCAATTATGTCGTTTAATGCTTTAAATCCTGTAGCTGTATAACGATAAACATCTACAGTATTAGATCTTAGTGTTACTTTACCAAATCCAAATAGTTTAAATACTTTATTTAATATAATACTATCTTTTTGATCTAATATATAACGCATTTTTATAACATGCCCTAATGTATATCTAGAGTTTTCTGTAATAGATACATTAAAGCAACCTTCAGCATCAGTAAACCCTGATAATCAAGCATCTTGTAATGTAGTAATAACAGGAATATTATCTAACTTAATTGTTTCATTACCAAAACGATTATTTAAAGCATTAACTCATTTAGTTAATTGTTCAATTCTATGATTTTGAGCTAAATTTCCATTAAATAAATAAGCTAACAGTAAAATATGTGAAGGATTATCAATTATTAATCTATAAAAATCATTATTTTTACCACTTTTTCCTTGAGGGAAATGTTTAACTACACCAATATTTAATTTTAATTGTATTTTATATAATATATCGCTTTCTTTTTGAGTAAGAACAAACCGAACTCTTTTACCTTCATCATAAGTTTGAATCGCACCATCACCTTCTGCGAATCCTATGAATCAAGTTAATCATTCATTTGAAAGATAAATTTTATTTTTAAATAATGTGTTATAATAATTATGAAAATCAGAAAAATTAAAAGATGTTTCGCGTGTAGTCTCTGAGACGCTCTGTTTGTTATCATTTAATAAATACAGGGACAGATTGTCTGCAGGTTGAGTATAACTAATCAAATTTTTACCATACAAGGTACTGATTAGCACTAAACTGTTCCAGCATATAGCGAAATTAATTATTTTACTTATATCACTATAAGATGAAGCCATCAAATTTAAACTTCAAACAATGAAACCTAATATACCTATAGACATCATAGCGTAAACCATACCAATGTAACCGAATACTGATTTATTAGAATTAGCAGATATAGTTGTACTAATTATACCAAAAGCAGGTATAATTAATATATAAACCTCTGGATGTCCAAAAAATCCATTCCTTCAAATTTAACTTATCATCAAAATAATTAATGTTCTATTATTAAATTCAGGTACCAGCGGTAATTCTGGGCTTGTGCATAATTAAATTATGGAAGAAACCGACTATACATTAAACAGCATTTCAGCCGTCCACCGGTGAACTAGTCTGTAACGGTCTCTTAAACAACCGACGGTCTTAGAACGAGAAAATTCTTTAACCGTTAACACCAGTATTGCTAGTATTTATATTAACTTTTCCTTATATCAATATTAAACTGATATGTATAACAACGTATACCAAATCGTACATACATTATACTTAAGAGTTGCAAGCAATAATCATTTAATACCAACTAAGTCTAAGGTATATTTCTAATATAATATTCACTCTTTCGGATCTTATATTATTTTACATCTGTCCTAAGAGCTTCATAACTTGTACATTAAACCTTGACTTTTTTTCCTATTATTTTAATTAAATTTATTTATTAATCTAGCTTTTTCTTTCAATTCTATCCGTTTTACTGGATCTAAATGATATTTATTTAATAAATCTATATGTATTTCTTTTCATGCTGTATAAGAAGCAGATTTTTTAGTTATTAAAGGATACTTATCAAAATAAGGAAATACATTTTTACAATTCTGTAATCCACCTATTCTATATTCATTTACATTATCCATTACAAGTTTTGACACTATACCTCCATTAAATAAAACACAAAGATGTTCTAATATTACTATGTTTTGTTCTCATTTCTGAGATATATTAAAATTAAAACTAAATCCTTTATCTTTATTTATTGAACAAGTAAAACAACCTTCTCCATCAGTAAAACCTGTAAGTCAACTGTTATTTAAACTAGGTAAAACAGAAGTATGTTTTATTTCAACTGTATTTAAAAGAATTCTTCCTTTACTTACTCATATATTAAATCCTTTAACAAAGTTTTCAAATTGCTCCTTTCTACGAGGTAATACTATATTACCGTTAAACAAATAAATAAGTAGTTCAATTTCTTTTTTGTTTTGTGTAACATATCTACTAGTTGTTGCAGATTGCGGGATTACTTTACCAAAACCTAAAGTTTCCTTTATAAATTCTAATATGTAAATGTCTATAGTACTTTGTGTAATAACAAAGCAAAGATCACCTCTGTTATTAACTATAAAAGACCCTTCTCCTTCTGTAAACCCTATAAATCAAGTTAAGAATCTTTCTGAGGGTAAATTAACATTAGGTAAATATTCCGTAAATTTTGAAGCAAAAGATCTAAAGTCAAAATTATTTACGGAAGTACTGTAATATAATTTAGATATTAATACATTTAATGGAACTCCACCCATAGATTTATTAAATACTATTACTACAGATATGATGGATAATATTCAAGAATAAATTAAAATATGTTTAAAGAAAAGATGTTGGAATAAAATAGGATCTCCTCCTCCAGCTGTTTCAAAAAAAGAAGTATTAAAATTTCTATCTGTTAAAACCATTGTAATACCTCCAGCTAAAACAGGTAAAGATAATAATAATAAAACAGCTGTAATAACAACAGCTCACCCAAATAATGATAATTTATGTAATCTAATTCCAGGTGTTCTCATATTTATTACTGTAGTAATAAAATTAATAGCACCTAATAAACTACTTACTCCTGATAAATGTAAAGCAAAAATAGCTAAATCTACACTAGGTCCACTGTGACTTTGTATTCCAGATAATGGTGGATAACTTTTATATTTATAACCTCATATTTTATTAAAATACTATCGTTACTTCCATCCCTCTCGAGATGGGTTGGACTATACCTTCATCCAAATAATATATTTTATTTTTCATTGTTAATAATATTAAGTTCTTTATTTAATCTTATTTTTCTTAATATTCTAACATTATCTCTTATTTTTCTTAATTTATCAAAATTACCTTTATGTTTAGTATAAGATCTTTCTCAAATTCTAAATTCAACTGTTTTCATTCCTTTCATAGTATTTTTGTAATACTCTATTATATTAGATATTACACGAGAATTAGTAGTTACTATTGAATAATGTGTAACTTTTTTAGAAAAATTTAAACCTAAAATAAAAGATATAGATTTTAAAACAATTGAATCTAATTTTTGAGTTATCTCAAAAGCATGTACTATTCTATTAGAATCTTTACTTACAAGATAAAAACTTCCTTCTGCTTCTGTAAAACCTACAAGTCAATATTTACTTATTACTTTTTTAGCATCATAAGTATTATTAACTTCGTTATTTACTATGTTTCAAGAAGGAGAAATAGAATTCTCAGGTAAAATTTTACTTTGTAATTCTAATAGTAAATTATCTTTTTCCTTTAAACTTAGATTTGTGTTTTCTAATATTTCATAAGCTTTTTTAAACTTAAAATATGAAAAGTGTTTACTTGTTAATAAAGGATATTTATCAAAGATAGGTAAAATTATATTTCCTATAGTTTTTCTATCTCTTATTCTAAAATCTCCTTTATTAAAATTAGATTGAACATAAACTGAACCTGCACTTAATTGTTTTTTTATGTAATACAATATTCTTAAGTTATAAGAACTTTGAGTTAATTTAAAATAAAGAGTTCATTTACCATCACCTAATCTAGAAATAGTAAAACTACCATCTCCGTCTGTAAATCCAACTAATCATTGATGAAAATTATCTTTACTTTCTGAATATTTTGATTTGTTAATAGATCTAGAGTGATCATATATATTATTTGGATGCTCTACATTTAGTCTCTGATGGGAATTAAACAAAACATTATTTTTTTCCCAGGCGTATTGTCTTAATCTTAAATAACCTTCTATATTATTTAAGAATATTATTGACATTTTTACTACTAATATAAAAAAAAGTGAGTAGCCCATAATACAAATTATAAAAATTATAAGAGTTTCACGCATCGAGTAGAGTTTTATTGCCTCTATGTTACCAAAAAGCAACTCCTTATCCTTAAGAGTTCAACCTGTACCTGCACCTCCTTCTATACAAGCAGAGAATACTAGTAATATTAAACTTGGAGGTAATAATCAAAAACTTATATTATTTAATCTAGGGAATCTTTTACGTATAAATATAAAATTTATACATTCGATAGTACTTTTATACCATCACGGACTATGTTTTAACCCTTATTATGATAAGGGGCTTCGCGTATAGTCTCTGAGAATCCTACTCGTAATTAAGGCTTACACTTAACTACTTTGGTTTTCTGCATATTCTTACCTTGTATATATAAGTATTACTACTAATTCAGTTAAAAATATAACTTTAAAAATAACAAACTGTACAATTTTATATGTGACAGTTTTAATTCTAATTAGGTGTCTATGTATCTGTTGACTGGAAATTAACTCCAATTTCGATAAATTCTATGCATATAGCGAAGTAATAATTAAGGAATTTACACTCCTTAACGGCATTCCCTTTATTAAGAGATTAATGTTGTAGTAATAAATTATAGGGATAATTCATTTAAATGGTCTCAGTTAAAAAAAGTTCTTTGTTTATTCATACTACTTCTAGCTGTGTCTACTAAAATTAAACCTTCTTCAGTTAAATGTTTATTTTCAATAAATAGTAAAACTATTATATTTCAATCTTTATAGTCTAAATATTTACTAGAAAATAAAGGATATTTTTCTAAATAATTAATTATTATATTTAAAGATATTTTACTTGAAGCAGTTAAAGTATAATATTCATTATTTGTAGATTTTTGAGTTTTAGTTAGTAATGAACAATTAAGAAAATTAGCCACATCAGATAAAACTCCAAAATAACTTTCTTTAGTAATCGGATCTAATATTCTTTGTTCAATTCTTAATCTACAAGCTACTTTTCTTTTTTTAGCTCCATTTTCTAACTTAGTATGTAAAACAGAAAAACTACCATCTGAATCTATAAATCCACTTAATCAACCATCTTCAGAAACAGGACTAGTTTTTAAAGGTAATTTAATAAAATTAGTATTATGATTTTTATTTAATCAATCTATTAAATTATGTAATTGATGGATTTTAGGTGTTCTTAATTCACCATTAATTAAATTAACTAATTTTTTTAAACCTGTTACAGGTGAAACTACTAAAACACAAGCATTATCTTGTAATTTATATCTAATAAACCCTGAACCTATTATTTCTAATAATTTTTTAGCTAAAGGTTCATTTTTCATTCCGAATGTTATACAAAATCTTGGGTTTTGTTTCTTTTTTTCACTAGATTTTTGTATTCAAATATGTCCATCACCTTCAAATAAACCAGCCAAATATTCTTTAAATTTATTATCCCTTATATTACTACTAAATTTTCTAATATTAAACCCAAGAGGGTCCTTTTTGTTTGCCATATCAGGCCCTCCTACTAAAAGTGGTAATAAAAAATTACCAAAACCTCCTATTAATGCTGGCATACGTTTTTTCATTAATTTTATTAATGATTGGACTATATTTTTACCTTTAACTTTAATTTATTATAGTTAATAAGGTATTTTACTTGTAGTCTCTGAAGATCCTACTTTATAAAAGTGTTTATTGCTTGCTTTAAAAGAAAGCCCTTTTATATTTGGTTTCCAGCTGATTACCTAATCCTTTAATTGTTACTGTATCCTATCGCTTTTATATAATATAAAGTCTATAGTACTAGATATAAAGGCTCTAAAGGTGTCCCAGCAAATAGTAAAATAAAACATAAAATATTTCTATCTTATTCGGCCATGCCAATTTATTTTAATTTTTATATTTAAATTTTCATTTTCCACGATAATATTTGGATTTGTCCCCTTTCAAATATTCTCTAATAACTTGACGATCTCCTTTTAAATGTGTAGCTAAACTATATAAAGATGAAAATTTTACTTGAATCATCTTTATATTCAGCTATTATTGATTTAGCTGCAGGGTGGTTTACATTAAATTTATCACGTTTTTCTTTAACTAATTCTTTTAATTTATCTAAACTAATTGTATTTTCATTATTAGGAAATTCTTCTATTAAATCTAAAGAAAAAAAAAAGACATTTAAATATAAAGCACCAGTACTTAAACAATCATTTAAAGTATTGTGATGTATATTAATAGAATTATATACATATTGTTTAGAATCAAAAAGATGTAATAAAGTAAAATCTTCTGAATTATACATATATATAGGTGTACCTCTTTCTTTACGTAATTTTTCACGTATTTTAATATCCATAGGTATATGATAACCTGAACTACTAGCAACAGGATCAACATTTAAATTAGGATTTAAAGTATCCATAAAGTGCTGTTCTAAGTTAACTACTTCACTTAAAGTAGACTTATCATCCATTATGTAAATAGTTAATTTAAGATTATTAAAGCCATATTTATTTAAATAACGTAATACTCTACGTGCTTTAGTATTAAGAATAGATGACATAAAATAGGAAGAAATTCTATTATATAAATTAATAGAGTGACCTACATACATATTTTCACCCTCTAAACTTTCTCAAATATAACAACCCTTTTTTCTTTCAGTTAATTTTTGTATAAAATTTCTATTATTAAAAGGATCTCCTATTATAATTTTAGTAAATTTTATACCACCTATGTAACTTTCATTAGATATATGATCATTATCCCGATTACCACTAACAATAATTAAAGTGTTATTTTTATAAATGTCAGTTTTAGTTTCAATTTCAGTCTCAGTTTCAATATCAGTATCAATATTTTCCTTTATAACATTTGAAGAGGGATCCGTAAATTTTCTATTTTTATTCATACCAGCTTTAATGTTACGTATTTTCTCTAACCCCTCTGATGTAAAGTGTGCCTTGTTACTCATTAATTCCGCAACTTTACATCAATCTTCAAAATCTCTCTTTTTTATTCCAATTATAGGGTAAATATTAAAAAGAGGAATAAGCTTATCTGTAATCAATGATAATTTTACCACTCTATATTCAGAAGCGTTAACACGTTCTTTTACAAAACCTCCGCCTATAAATTCTATAAAAGAATTTAATAAGTTTAAGTCTACAGTATGTTGAGTAATTATAAACTTCAGTAGCACTTGATAACCTATTTTATGTGTTAAAGATTTTGAAATTTCTACTGAAAAACTTCCATCTCCACTTGTAAACCCTGCAAATCAATAGGGATTTATTAATTCAGGTAAAAAAGATTTTACTCTATTTTCAGGAACAATATTCTTGAAAGTAGATTTTAAATCTTCAGTTAAAGATCCAGTGTTTAAAGAAGCTTTAATAGCCACTAGTTTTTTAATACCTTCCAAAGTCAAATGTTCTTTATTTTTAATAATCCCTAAAGCTTGTTTAAATAATCTCCCCGTTTTTTTGTAATTAGAGGATAATTATCAAAATGAGGTATAATTGCTTTAAATATATCACCTGTAGAATTTACTTGATATTGTGCTGAATTACTATTATTTACAACAATAGTTTTACCTACACCAAAAAAGTTTACTAATCCTGATAAAACTGTAAGATCTCTAGAGTGTAAATTTATAAAAAAATAAGGGATAACCCCTCAACCTACTTTTAAATTAGGATTTTTATGTATTCTAAATCCAAAACAACCTTCCGCGTCAACAAACCCCGTAACTCAATTAGGGTCCATATTTTCTTCGGGTATTACACTAGATGTTGAGAGATAACGAACACCTTTTTTATTTTTAGTATTATTAAGAATAAGTTTTCTATTATTAAAAGGATCATTAATAACAATTTTAATATATTTAAATTCATTATTATTATTATTATTACCATTAGAGTTACCTATAACTACATCAGAATTAGAGTCGTCAATAAAATTCTTGTAAAAATTTGAATTTATAGTAAAAAATTAAAAATAAAATTATTTTCAACCATAAAGAAAATCATTAAAAGAGCATGAGCTGTAACTATACTATTATATAATTGATTATCAGCTATATATTGAACCCCTGGTCCACTAAGCTCCATTCTAATTAATACAGAAAAAGCTGTACCTAATAAACCTGAAAATAATGCAAATATTAAATAAAGAATCCCTATATCTTTAGCATTTGTAGATAAAAATCATCTTTCTACATACATAGAAATAGATGAGTTTAAATTATAACTTTTTGATCCCAATATATTTTTTAAAGTTTCGATGTTTATAAAACTATAATAACTAAATAGTATTAAATTTTAAATTTATAAATTGTATAAAGGATCATTCTTATTTTAGATTCGAACTAAAATCTGGATATTAGAAGTATCTTGCTCTACCCTTAAGCTAATAAGAATTAAAATATATATATATTACCTAGAAGGTTATGGAGGAATCGAACCTCAAACTAGAGATTTGCAGTCTTAGTGTAAACCATCTACATCATAACCATAATAATATATATAAATATAAAAAATTATATAAAAAACTATTATGAAATATTAGTTATATATAACGAAAATCTGTAAATTATTGTAATATAACATTTTTATATATAACTTATATATTTATAGATATAAAAAAAATCATATAAATTATTCCAATGTAACTTTTGTTTAGATCACTTATTAATTTATATACAAAAAAAATTTTTTTGAAAAAGGATGTTAGAACCTGCGAAAATAGCTATTTTGAATTTATTATTATTACCTTACATTATAATATTTAATTTTATTATTTTTTTTTTTTGTAAGGAAGGAAATATTAACGAGCACCTTAACTGCTCAATCTTTCTATTTATCAATCATAACATTAAAAATCTGCATTTATAATCACCATGATAAATACAAGCTATATAACATTAATACTTTATTGCCCGTTTTCATAATTAATTATTATATTGATACAAAAGACACCCTACAACCTCACTTAATATTAAAATTAAGTTACCTATAAAGTATCAACTGTTATAATCTTGTGCTAATCTCCAGATTATACTTAACCATAAACAGCCTAATTTTAAAAATTTTTTTTATTTTATATATTTATTTATATGTTTATTTTACTTAAATTTATATTATTTTATATCAACTAAAGTATTTTCAATTATACTAATTAAAGGTAATATAATTAAAAAATATGAAAAGTATGCTATAGCGTATATTTGTCCCATTAATATAAATGGATCTTCAACATGCACTGCACCTAACATACCTAATGTTATAAATACAACACCAAATAAATAAAAAGTTAATTTACTTAAAGGTCTGAATTGGAAACCTCTAGATCTACCTAAATCAGCAAAAGGTAAAGTAAGTAATACTAATATAGCTGCAAACATAGTAATAACACCTAATAATTTATTAGGTATAGATCTTAATATTGCATAGAAAGGTAATAAATATCATTCAGGAACAATAGCTGCAGGTGTTTGCATAGGATTAGCCATTATATAGTTATCACTATCTCCTAAAACATTAGGCATAAAGAACACAAAGAAACCTAATACAAAAATAAAAAGAAATATTGTAATAAGATCTTTAAATAAGTAATAAGGTGCAAAAGGTACTCTATCAAAAGTTCCAGCTACACCAGCTGGATTACCTGATCCAGCTGTATCGTGAAGTGCTATTAAATGCATTAAAACTAAAGCTGCTAACACAAAAGGTAATACGAAATGTAATGCAAAGAATCTATTTAAAGTAGCATTATTAACACTGCATATGTGTTGATAGTCTCCATAATCCTTTAGGATTACTCTCACTATTCGCAATAAATCTCTTTATTGATCGGACTATATCTTGATCTCAAGTATAAGCATATAACTAGTAGTTAGAAGGTATTTTTATTTTATTATTATATCTATCAATTGTTCTTAATTCTTTTAATCACAATAAATATTGTAATTTTTTATTACCAAGTAATTTAACAGGAGCAGACCTAATAAAATTTATAACATTTTCTATTGATCTTACGCCTGTTACTTTTAATTTATAACAATTAAACTTATCACAGTGGATAGAAGTAGTAAAAGAAAGGAATTTAGCTATAGATAATAATAAAATTTCAGCATCTTTTTGAGAAACATCAAAGCTAGCCACTAAATAATCTTCGTCTTTTTTAAGTTTATATACACTAAAGCAACCCTCAGCTTCTATAAACCCAATTAATCAAGAAGAAAAATAAGAAGCATTTAATATTGATTGAATGTCATTCAAAGGCTCTGTGCCTCTAGTATAAGGAGGTAAATCTGCATATTTGTTAATATTAGATGTTAAACAATCTCTAAATCTTAAATAATCATATTGTTTATTAGAAAACATTGGATACTTATCAAAAATAGGTAAAATAAATTCTTTTAAATGATTTTTATTTCTTATTCTAAGTGAAACCATTTCTATTTCTCCCCTTGTTCTAAAATTAACCTCACCTACACCTAGCATACTTTTTATTTTATAAATTAATTGAACATCTTTTTTAGATAATTCAATTCCTACTTCATATAATAAATAGATACCTTTTTTAGTAATAGAAAAATAACCATCCCCTTCAAATAAACCTACTATATATGCGTACTCGAGACCTCCTGCGTGTAGTCTCTGAGAGGCTTCGAAAGTCGAAAGACTTCTAACCCCTGCGGATTGTCCCCCTGCGATTACAATTTTTACGTAAACAATTAAAAAATTTAAGAATAAAACGTATGTAATTACTAATATTGGGGATATTCCAGCATTAAGCAGGATATTTAATATTATGTCACCATAATATGGTTCTAAGTGTTTAAAACCTCCTCATATGACAATTAATTTAATATAATTTTTAATTTATATTTTATATTTTTTACAAATATATTTAGACTATGTCTTAAATTCTATTTAAGTTAACTATTAACTAAATAAAATTTTGGGGTTATCGTGTTGAGCTTATTGTTGGTTTTACTCACTCATTAGTCGTTGAACGTTCTTAATTCTTTTTAATTAACCAGATTAAGTTCCGCTACAAATAATTTAATACCTGGGAGGTTAATTTTGGTTATTAAATGTCCTTGTAATTTTCCCCATTTGCCTCTAAAAAATAATTTATTTTTAAGGAGCCCTTATTATAATTTAGGATAGCATAATTTACTATAACGTGTTGAATTTTGTAAATTATTTAATCATTTTATATATTGAATGTACTTATTTTCTATTTATTTTTATTTCATATCTACCTTTAAACGGCTTAGTATAATTCTTAGTTAATTTTAATTTTTCATAGTCCGTTATTCTTTGTGCATAGCTCTCTAAAACTATTGCCGCTTTTCTAATTGAACTATATTCCGTAGTAATATTAGTTTCTAGATCCAGAACAGTTACTTTAATACTATTCTTTTCAGCTAAAACTGTTTTATTTAAATTTGTTAAATGCTCTTTTAACTTAGCTTTAGTAGTCTCATCATGTTGCATTCCTAATTTAGCTGCTCTTATTTTATCTTTAACATCCTCAGGTAGAGAGCGTCCAGATAAAGTTGAGCTGATTTTAACTCTAGTCGATTCAGATACTATGGCCCCTAAACGAGATCCAGCTACTTTTAAAATATTATATTCTGGATTTAAATTATCTATAAAATATTGTTCTCT
This sequence comes from Ophiostoma cf. undulatum, assembly GCA_022392935.1. NCBI lineage: Eukaryota > Fungi > Ascomycota > Sordariomycetes > Ophiostomatales > Ophiostomataceae > Ophiostoma > Ophiostoma cf. undulatum. The sequence goes on from JAKRGL010000019.1 coordinate 58,540, forward strand.
TTTTATGGTTTCTTCTCTGTTACAGTATTCAAGTATTTCTAATTTGAATTCAGAGTGTCCATATTTCATAATAGCTTTATAAATTATACTTATATGGGGTTGAATTTTTAATCAATTTTATGAAAAGTAATGAGAAAAACGTTGTCCTAAATCTACGCTAGAACCGATATAAATTTTACCCGATTTGTTGTGTACTCATCTATAAACCCCGGACTTTTTTCTATTATCTTTAATTGCAATTAATTTATTTTCTAAAGCGTTATCATAAACTACCATTGGAATAATATTTAAAGAATTCTTGTTATTTAAATTAGGTTTATTAGTACTGTATTTTCGTGTTTGAACTATATTATTAACGAAATATTTATTAAATTAAAAAGAAGAACCCTTTCCATTTTGCAAGGTATTATTGCTATATGAACTAATATTAATTAACTTAGAATTAACATTTAAAGCTTCAACTCAACGGAAATATTGTATTAAAGTACTTCCCGTTAAAGGATGTAAGCCTTCAAAAGAAAAAAAATTAATAACTGTTTGTACATCAGATTTAGAACTAACACTAAATTGACTAAAATTATTTGTAATGTCAATTTTTCTATTAGTATTAAATACTAATTTAAAAGCTTCAAATAAATTTGTATGTAATCTTTGTTTTAATTGAAAACAACCATCATTATTATTTTTAATGAAAAAAGAACCTTCTGAAGATGTGAATCCTACAATCCAATTTCTAAAAAAAGGTAGTATTGTATAACCATTAGGATCTTCTGGTAATTTAAAAACATTATCTATATTATTTTCTGAAGGTAGATTATCAAACATTTTTATGTCATTTTTAAGTATGTACATTGCTAGATTAAATTGATTAATTCTAGTTTCAGTTAAAAAATAAATATTATTATATAATAATAATGGAAATAAAATTTCTTGTAATTCAGTTCTATTTATTACTAATTTACAACTTGGACTTTTTAAATCTTTATATATATTTATTTTACCTAAATTTAAAGTAGATTGAATATACTCTAAAGTTGAAATATCATTTATATGTAAAGAAATAATTAACTTAATTGCTATAAATCCTTTAGTTGTTTTAGTAATTTGAATATAACCATCACCATCTATTAACCCTACTAAAAAGGCTAAAAAAGGCTTAGGCATAGAAATATAATCTTTTTTATTTTTGTCGTTTTTTTTTAAAGCGTTTACATGTACATTACCTATTGTAGGTAATATTGAATATAAAATAATTCCACTAGCCCAAATTGCAATATTTATTGACTCAACGATATCTTGTCCAATTCAAGGTATAGCACTAATAAGGTTAGTAATAACTGTAGCACCTCATAAAGACATTTGACCATAAGGTAAAACATACAAACTTACTTTTATTATAAATAAAAGCTGTGAAATCTTTCTTGTTCGAATATCACATTTATCTAAAGATAAAAAGTTCCGACTGTACATTAAGCAGCATTTCAGCCACCCACTAGTGACCCAGTCTGTCGCGACTCTATGGAGAACCGACGATCTTGTATATTAAATTTTTAATATATTTTAATCGTTTTCACTAGTATTGCCAAAAAAATTAATATATTTCTTCAATAACCCTGTCAGGTTATTCTGCTTTAAGTTTTATTTTTTTCCATAAATTGCATAAAACTTTGTACTCGCAGGACTATAACTATAATATTATTTATTGTAATCAATAATTCAACGTCCTTTTAATAATTTACTATAACTTTTTAATGTTCTTTGTATAGTTTTAGTTGAACAATTTAAAGCTTCTGCTGTTTCAACTATACTATTAAATTCTCCATAAACTATATTATTAAGCTCTTTTACTATAAGAGATTTAGAATTATTTTTCATATTAAAAATTCCTTGTTCTGTGTAATTTACATCTTTTCTATTTAAAGTAGATTGTCTCATAGACTCTATAGTTTCATTAGATAAAGTTTTATTTCTATTTAATTTTCCTATTTGGTTTCGACGTTCTTCATTATAATTAGCTTTCATTTTTATTCTTGTTACTTCTGTATGTTTATAACCAAAACTAGACCCAGCTTCAGTTAATATATTATAATTAGGTAAAAGAGATTTTAAATAAAAGTCTTCTAAATCTAATAATTTTTTATTATTTTCTTGATTAACTACTTCAGGAAATAATTCTAATATAATAAAAACAAAATTATGTAAACCATATTTTTTTACTGAATTTTTAATAACTTTACTACCCTTTAAATATATTAAATGACTTGTAAATCTAGAATTAAATTTATCTGTGGAAGCAGATCCTATATAATAATTTAAAGATTTTTTATTTAATATCATATAAATACCACTAAGATTTTTAGTATCCTTAGCTATATCTCTACGAACAGAATCTTCATTTATATTATACTATCTAAAAACGGATTTAAGGTTTTTAGATGTTAAAAATGTACTTATAGTATTGGAAGATGTTGAATAATATCGTTTATTGTTGAATGTTTTTATAGTTTTGTTTTTTAAATTTCTATTATAGTCATTTTGGGCTATTGTAGCATAACCCAGGAATCCTATAGCTACCATAAGTATAAATATTATTACACCTATAGTTCAAGTTAATACTCTTGGTGATCTATATGATCCGTAATATATACCTCTTGCCATATGTAAATATACTAAAAAGAAAAAAGCGGATGCTGTATTACTATGTAAGTAACGAACTAATCATCCATTATTTACATCTCTCATAATATGTTCTACTGAATTAAAAGCTTCAGCTATACTGGGACTATAATGCCAAAAAACTCTATAATTTGTTATTTATTTAAACTAGACAGCTCTTTTATTAGAGCTTCTACTTTATTTTCTCTAAAGTCAGATCTAGGATTTTTATGTAATACCTCTACAATTTTAATTCATATAGAATATTGTAAGGCTTTATTTCCCTCTAAAGGGTATTTTTCAAAAAAAGGAACTAAATCATTTAAAATTAAATCTTTAGGAACCAATCTAAATTTACTTACTCCTCTAGTTTCAGAGTATACTTTTCCTAACCCTAAAGTATTAACTATTAAAGTTAAAACATGTAAACTATCACTTCTTTGTGATACTTCAAATGCTAAAGTATAATCTTTAACAGTATTACCTGAAGCATTAACCCGTTTTCTTGTAAAAAAAGTAAAAGATCCTTCACCAGTAGCAAATCCAGATATTCACCATGGATTTAGTTTAATATTTAAATCTAAAGACTCTGAAGAACATATCTCTAAATCTACATTAGGAATTTTACCTAAAGATGACAATTTTTCAAGTAAAGCTTCAGATAAAGGATTATTAAGTTTATTTATTAAAGATAATAAACTTAAAAACCCTTCCACGTTAGTATGAAGTTTATTATTCATATGTTCTAATATTATACAAAAACTTTTAAAATTTATAACTTTAGTAGTTTGTAGTGGATAATTATTAAAATGTGATATAATAACTTTAAGATCTTCTCTAGATCTTACTCTATAACGTGCAACCTTGTCTCCGGAAGTTGACACTGAACCTACACCAAAAAATAATTTAATATTATTTAATAATTCTATATCTTTTACATGTAAATTTATAATAAAACTAGGTTCAATAGTTCAACCTATCGCAGCTGTTTTAGATTTAAACACAGACATAGCGAAAGAAGCTTCTGCGTCACAAAATCCTGTTACGAATCATGGGTTTAATACTTTGTTAGGAGAGTATAATTTGGAATAAGAAAATTTATTATTAATAAGGACGATTTTTCCCTGTAATTTAAAATTGGAAATTATTCTACCTATTGGTCTACTATACGTAACGAAATAGATAGAAATTAATAAAGTAAATAAATAGGAATTATTACGTCTAAATTCCTTATTCTTACGAAGGGATTGGACTATACCTTCATACATAATTTAAGCCAAACTCCTCGTTTAATTACTGCATGTCTTACATCTAGTCTCTGAAGGTTAAACTTAAAAATTTAAACCTTGCTGATTGTCCTTAAATACTATAAGGGTGTTCCAGCAATTTGTAAGATTTTATAGCTACACATTTTCCATAGCTAATGTTACACCTGTTATAATTTGTATTACTAAACAAACTGCTAATAATGAACCAAAATTCCATAAATAACTTATATTTGTAGGTTGTGAAGCATCTATAAGATATGAATTTAGCAACTTACTAAGGGGGTTATTTTTAATCAATCTCAACTCTTTATACTTTTTATTAGATATGCGGAGAGATCTTAGCTCAGCACATAATTGGAAGATCTATTTCAAAATTTATTAAAAAAAAATTTTTTTTCATTTTTTATACCCATTGAATATTTAAAATATTTATTATTCCTGTTTTTTTTATCAATTTTTATTTATAATGTTTTGTATTGATATATATTTGAATTAATTTTATTTATATTAATATCTATAATTTTATTATATCTTAGTATAATTATAATAGATATATCTATATTTACATAAATTTATGTAAAATGCGTCAGTTTTTATTATATCTACTAAATATGTAGATATATTATATTTATATTTTATTTTTTAATATAATGAACTAATAATAAACATTAAGATTAATATTATTAAATTTAAATTATTAGTAAACTCTAAGCTAATTGAAAATGTATATAATATGAAACCTACCAAAATAAATAATGCATAATTTGTTATAATACCTTTATTTAAACTATTAATATTTTTACTTGAACTAATTAATTTTTTTTCTAATCCGTATGGACCTAATAATTCAATACTTCCTTTATCTAAAACTTTAACAGTTTGACTTCCTAAGTTTAAAACTAAATTTGTTATATATTTATTGTAAAAAAATTCTACTAAGAATCTTTGGTTGAAGAACCCAAAAATAGTTTTACCAATTGTAGATAATTTAAAATTTACAACAAGTTCAGATAAGAATTCAGATAATATTATAGCTATTATACTAAATGATACAGTAAAGAAAAAAGGTAATAATTTTCAATAAGTAGAAACACCAAATTCAGTATTTATCATTATTTCAGAATTAGGATGAATAAATATACTATTATCAATAAAGAATCCTGATCCTAAACCTATAAAAATATCTTTAGTTAAAAATCCAAAAAAAATAGAAAATACAGCTAAAATCATTAAAGGTAAACTCATAAAAATATCACTTTCATGAGCATGTTTATAATTTATTAATGGTCCATTAGGGTTAGTTAAAAAAGTTAAATAAAGAACTTTAACTGAATATAAAGTAGTAAATATAGCACCAATTGTAGCTATAATATAAACAGTTATACTACTAAAACAGTATTGTCCATATGCAGATTCTAAAATAAAATCTTTACTATAGAACCCTGTCATAAAAGGAAATGCTACTAAACTTAAACTTGCAATTAGTATAACTGAATAACTTAAAGGTAAGAAAGATATTAATCCACCATATTTTCTAAAATCTTGATTATCAGCCATAGCATGTATAACTGCACCTGCACCTAAAAATAATAATCCTTTATAAAAAGCATGATTAATTAAATGAAATAAAGCAAGATTATAAGAAGATAAACCTACAGCTATAACCATCATACCTAATTGAGACATAGTTGAATAAGCAATAACTTTTTTTATATCTTGTTGGAAAAATCCTACAAGAGAACTAAATACTGTAGTAATAGCTCCTAATCATAAACATAATAATAATATAGTAGAGCTATATTCTATTAATGGTGATGAACGCATTAATAAGTAAACACCTGCAGTAACCATAGTAGCTGCATGAATTAAAGCAGAAACAGGTGTAGGACCTTCCATCGCCATAGGCAATCAAACATGAAGACCAACTTGAGAACTTTTTGCCATAGCACCTATTAATAAACATATTCCTATTATTATTATAGTATTTTCATTAAGATATGGTGCTAATGAAAATACAGTACTATAATCTAAATTACCTATAGATCATAATATAGCAAACATTCCTATTGTTAAAAAGCAATCTCCGACCCTGTTAGTTAAAAAAGCTGACATAGAACTTTGATTAGCTGCTATTCTAGTGAATCAGAAACTAATTAATAAATAAGAACAAACTCCCACCAAATCTTTAGGGTAAACACATTAAAAGTTATTAACTATTAATAGTTGGTATTTACCCCCTGTACTTTATAACCTAATTGGATTTATATAAAGCCTTGGCATATTTAAACCATTTAAATATAAGATTCCGACTGTGCATTAAGCAGTTAAAATTAATATTAAATTATTAATAATAATTTTACCACCTATCGTTGAACCAGTCTGTCGCGATTAATTTTATAACCGACGATCTATAAATTAACTATATTTTTTTGATCGTTTACAACGATATTGCTAGGAATGATTAGATATAATTAAACTTAAAACGATACTTTTAACATTTACTGTTTAATATATCTAAATATTTTTATTCCTAACTATAACTAAACTCATACTTTGAAATAAATTTATAATTTACTAAAATTAATCAGAAATTTGGGTACAGACTTCATACGTTGCGAAGCCTATATTATATGTTCTATATTGATTAAATATAAAAGAATTAATGTAATATCTAAGTATTCTCTTAAGAGTTTATAGTTTACCTGCCAACCTTCCATATATGATGTGTTGTACCATATACGATTCAAAATTTAATATAATTTATTTTGTTTATTTGGAATATTCTACACTAGTGTCCTCTTAAGACTAACTTAACAATGAAAGCTTATACTACCTAAAAAACACAAATTAAAAATAAGAGCTTGCTCTCCGTAGGACGAAGAACTCAAAGATAAACAATATAACATAAGACCTATAAACTACTTCATATAGTTAATTTATGATATGAATCTTTTAACTTATACTGTAAATAAGTAGGAATATGTGGTTTTACTAACAATATAAAATTATTAAAAGAGTGATTTTTAGTCGAAACATAAAATGTAACTTTACCTTTACTCTCTAAGAGATACTTTATATCTACATTAAACTTATTTTTAAAAATTTGAACCATAAAATCTATATTTTCTTTATTTAAAGAAAAGGCTGAATCTTTAGAAATAAATAAATGATCAGTGTTATCCAAATATCATGTAGCTAGAGCCAAAGAAGTTAAATTATTAGAGATTACTTTTAAATAAAGAAATTTATAATTATTTTTATGCTGCGAATGTGGAGCAGCATAAAACAATTCATACAATCATTCAAATTGAGTAAAATAATAACTCTCTAATTTATAATAATAAAGTACTTTATTATGTTTAGTAATTACTTTTTTTAATCTAGGCTTTTTTTGCTTATATAAACCCATATTGTAAAAATAATTAAAGAAACTAACTAGATACTCTATATTTCCACTACATTTTAAAAAGACAATTCTAACTCCTTTTTCATTTTTTTCTAAATAAGAGTTACCCAATAAAGAACCTATAATTAAAGAAACGCTAATATTATTACGCAAACCGGGTCTGGAACAAAACCTCCTACGGTCGTTAGAGTTTAGCCATTTAAGGCTATGGTATCCGTATCTTAATATTATATTTTTATATTTCATACATTTAATATCTAAATTAATAAACATTTATAATCCAATTTTATACATCATAGACTTAATCATAAAAGGTTTAATCTTATTGCGTAAGTTTTCAATAGACTTATTGTTAATATAGATTATATAAACATCTTTTGTACGCAGACGCAGTTGTTTAGTAGCAACAAGTCCTAATTTGTTTAAAGCTGCCACTAAAATTTCTACTTCACTTAAAGTAAAAGAATCTGTACAGATTATAACACCACCATAGGCTTTATTATACACCCCGTCTCCCATAAGTCAAAAAGCTAGCCCTCTTCATGTTAAAAATTCTCCAATGTTACTAGGAATAGTTTTAACTTTATCTTTATAAAATAGATCGTGAAATTCATTTAAACAGGGTAAACTTAAGGAACTGAAATAAAAATATTGTGTAATATTACCGGATCTTCTATCTTTTCTAGTTAAACCTTTAGGAGACATATTAACTAGTGAATTAAACAACTCGTACAAAGTATTTACAAATTCTTTTTGTTCAGGATACTTTTGATCAACTTTGAATCTTGCATTGTGTGTAGGTTTATTTTTTTCTAGAAAACCATCTCCCAACATTACACCAATAATAATCCCCCTATGAATTTGCGTTAGCTTACATTCCTTTTTATAGGAAGAAGATAACTTATTAACAGAGTATTGTCTATTAAAAATTTTTAGATGATTAAATCTAGGATTTGTGTTTAAATTAAAGTAAGTATTAATACCTGAACAAGAACTAAGAACATAGTTGTTATATTTGTAGGGAGAAGTACTAGATGTAAAGAATTTAAGACTTATATATATAAATGTTAAATAAAAAAAAATAAATAAAATACAGAAAGGTGAACCTTCTCATCCAACAAACATTAATAAATAGTTATTACCTGTTACAAGTATTATCATCATAAATGTAAATAAGCTTAAATAACTAAAAAATCTTTGATTATGCAAAAAAAAGTCAAATTAATCTTACAATTGACTTATAGTATATTTTATAATTAACATTGGTTAAATAACTTAATTTTATCTTCCAGTGTTCATACCTGATTTAATTAATTTAATTGAATTTATACCCTCTATAGTAAGGTGAGCTTTATTAATCATAAAATTATGAATTTTACATCAATCATTATAATCATATAATTTTATACCTATTATAGGATATTTTTCAAAAAAAGGAATTATAATTTCAGTAATAGCAGTAAAGTCTACAATAGTAATATTAATAGCAGATTTACCATTATAATTATAAATTTTACCTGTATTAAAATACTCAACAATCTTATTCATTAATTGAATATCTCTTGTATGTTGTGTTACTCTAAATCTTAATTGTACACGATGTCCTAATTTACTATTAGTAACAGGTATACGAACATCAAAATTACCTTCAGCACTAACAAAACCGGATATTCAATGAGGATCTAAAGTAATATTATCAATATTAATTATAGGTCTTTCAACAGGAATATAGTTAGGAAATTCTAATTTTAATTTATCAGATAATCCTAAATTCATAGAAGCTTTAATATTTATTATTTGATTTAAACCTTCAACAGTAAGATGAGTCTTATTATTTACAAGTGTTAAGGCTTGTTTAAATAATATTAAATCTGCAGCTTTCTGAGTTAGTAAAGGATAATTCTTTAAATGAGCCATAAACTTATTTAAATCTTCAACTGAATCAATTGAATAATTTGCTATATCCCTATTTTTAGCTAAATGTATAGAACCTATATTACCTAGATATTCTTTTAATAAATATAATATATTATAATCTTTTGTATGTAAACCTAGTTGAAATTTTAATTGAACCCGTCAACCTAATTTACGAATTGGTACTTTATCTACTATTATACTAAATGAACCTTCACCGTCAATTAAACCTGATCAAACTCCAGGTTTAATAGAAGAATAATTATAAGTAGAATATCTTTTTTTTAAGTCGAATTGATTAGAAGGGATTTTGACAAAAGAGTTAAAACTTCTTAAAGAGTTAAAACTAGAGTATAAATCTCTATTTCTATTAAAATCCTTTAGAGTACACCTTAAACTTATTAAATTATAATTAATAAATCAATTACCGTCTACTCGTTGCTCTTTTACAGTATTAAATACTGAATTAGATCCGCGATTGTCCATTTTGTTTTCACAAATCTTAAGACTTGTTACCATACCTGAGTAATTATTTCAGCCACTATTAATTTTTCAATTAATGCTTGGTACCTTAAGCTTTAGGAGTTCCCCGGAATTTGATAATTTATCCCCATAAATATGTTTTCCCTTAATATATTCTCGAGGATCTGTGGACATATATCCTATTGAATAAATATGAACTAAAGAACTAATAATTAAAACTGGGATTAACATTGATACAGTTAAACTATCAAATTGAAATCCTCATATAATATTAAATCATTCACTATCTATTCATCTAAATAAATTTATAAATAAACTTATATTGTTTAAACCTACTTCGAAAAAAATAATTATAGCTAATATGGTTGTTATAATTATAGATGAAGAACTAATTATATGCGCACCTGTTACCCCAACTCTTCTACCAAAAAAGCCAGAAACTATAGAACCTAAGAGAGGTAATATAAGTATACTAAGATACATTATTTGTATTCTATTACAATGCTTCCTCTTAGTCTATAGAATGCTACTAAAATTGCTAAACCAATTGCAGATTCTGCACCTGCTACTATTATTATATATATTGCATAAGTTTGACCTATTATATCGTCAATGTTAAGTGAACTTATTAATATTAAAAATGTTATAGATAATAGAATAATCTCAATTGAAATTAGCATTAGTATAATATTTTTTTTGTTTAAGACAAATCCCAAAATTCCTATTAAAAAAAGTACTATAGTCAGATTCATGATTAATGTTTTGTTATGTAAAAGATTTGAAATTGAGTTTTTACTTAATATATAATGTGTATTTTTTTCCTTTTAATAATGTTTCCGACAATCATTAAAGGAAAAGAAGTGCGTATAAGACTCGAACTTATATCGTGATTGCCGTAAAACCATGCTTTACCAATTAAGCTAACACACTTAGAACCATTTAGGTTCTAAAATTTAAAATTTATAAATTAAAATTTATTGTTCTCCAAGTCATGTTAAGAATTTTTCTAATGAAACTGATTCAATTACAATAGGCATAGAGCTATGTAATATTCCACAAATTTCACTACATTGCGAATTTTCTTTATAATTTTTATAATGTAAATTAAAATATTTACTAGTAATTAAAGTAATAACCTAACCTTTATATAATTTACCGTCTTTTAAACGTAAATTTAAAGTCTTTCTATCTAATTTAATATTTATAGAATCAAAATGTTTAATAGTATCTGTTATACTATCAAACTTAATATTATATTTATAATTTTCACTTTTTACTAATACTGTTTTATTTTTATTATTTTTTTTTTTTAAATCTATATCAGATTTATTAAGAGTTTGTTTATATTCATCTATGATTAACCCTATTTCTTCAAAATTACTAGGTAAATTTTTATCTGAGTATCTACATAAAAACTTATGAAATTCTTTTTCAATTTTTATATATTTAGATAAAGTATCTCTTTTTATAAATAACCCTATATTCTTTAAATACTCAATACAAGAAGTTAAAGAATCAAAATCTAAAATTTTTCCTCAGTAATCTTCAGTTACTTTTGTATTACCTTCTTTTATTTCTAATATTACAGAAATACTTCTACGTGTACCTAATTTATATAGTTTTTTTCTTTCCTCTTGAATCATTTCTAATAATTTTATAGAAGAAATATCACTAATAGATACATCAGGTATAAGAAAACTTAATAATATAAATTTATTAAGATAGGGTTTTTTAGAATCTAAATATTTTCCAACTGTTTCAGGATGTATTTTTAATATCCTTTTTAATTCAAATTTTGAACTAGATTGATAATAAAGAATTTTACAAGATAAATCATAAATGTATATACTTTCACCTTTTGAAGATCCAGCATTAACTACTCTTAATGTATTAAGGTTAAATTCTTTATTTAAAAGATGATATTGTTCTAAAATCAAAGCATCTTTAATACTAAATTTATCGTTATCTAATTTAAATATTATTAATTTAAATTCATTTAATCCTTCCTTTCTTAAAAAAGGTAAAAATTTACCTGTATAAGCTAAATCTATAGCTTGGGGTTCTAATGATTTAAAATAATAATCTAATCTACGTCTTAATAAATTAGAAGAACCTACATATTTATTTCCTGTTTTTTTATGTATAAACATATATACACCAAAGAATCCTCTATATAGAGATTTTCCTGTTAATTCAGATAATAAATCTTTAGTTTCAGGTGTAATAATAGGTAAATCTAATTCTACACCTTTAACTTTTAATAATTCATTTAATTTAGTATCAGTTAAAGTTATATTTTGATTTAATAATATTTTATTAATAACTAAAGAAGTTGTAGGTTTACCACTATTTATGTGATCTAAGGCTAAAGATTCAAGGTTAAATTTATTTTCTTTTACAGTATTTGTACTAAAATATCTGTGAGAACCTATTAAACCTAAACCTGCCCCTGTATTTAATAAATAAGAATTATTGAAAATATTTTTATTAATTGTATTATGCAATAAAATATTACAATAATTTATATTAAGATCATTTAAAATATTAATACTATATATTATATAATTAACATTAAAATTAAAATAATAAGTTTAACAAACTATTATAAAGATTTTTCCCTAAACATATAATTATAATTATACATCTAATTAACGGAATATAAGTTAAAATATTCCTGTACTCTTTCAAGTAGGGTCTGACTATATCTTAAGCATTATATTAAAAATTAAATTATAACACTAATCACCATTTAGTCGATGAACTGCACATCCTTGCTGACAAACAGTAGTTGATGCTTGGCTGCGGATAACCTATTGAACGATAAATCATGATTTTACCATACCACGAGTCATTACCTGTGCCATAAGATGTATTACTACTCTTACTTGGTTATGATTTCTTTAAGGTGTCCCCGTCAATTTGACGATTTATAACAATAGGTTCACTATAGTCAAGGCCATATTTAATTAAGACCATAAAATGTTCCTTCTCTATTAACAAAAACAGAAACTTGATTTAATCTACCTGGATAAGCATCAGTTTTAATACCTAAAGATGGACAAGCAAATGACAAACCACTAAAATTATTAAGTTTTATAACTCCTATATTTAAGCTTTTGTAAAAATATATCCTTTATAAGGATTACCAGTATCTAAGTGTTTAGCTAATTGATTTCTATCTGCCTGTATATCAATACTTTTTAAATATTGAACTGTCATAGTTATACTAGGAAATTCAAGTGGTTTTTCTTGATTTTCTTTTCTAATAATAATAGCTTTACTAAACTTAACACTAGATCTAGTTTTTAATACTTCTTTTTTCTTTATATCTATTAACTCTAATAATTCATGTAAATTTAATTCTGTTTTTGTAACTTTTTTTATAAAATTAGTTGAAATTCTAAAAAAATCTAAGTAACTATTTCCAGTTTTTATACAATGAGTACATGTAGCATAATGAATACCTAAAGCTCCTTTAATTTCATTTAAAGAATAAGCACAATAATATAAAACTTTTCAATCTAAACTATAAAGATATACAGATTTACCTTGATCCACTCTAAAATTAACAATTCTTTGAGTATTAAGATTAAATTGCTCATGTAATAAATAATATTGTTCTAAAAATAAATAAGAAAAATGAAAATTTAAATTATTTGAATTATTTAATTCCAAACCTAAGTTATCAGGTATAACAAAAACTTCTAAAGTAAATGCTTCAAAACCTTCATTATTAATTAAAGGTATTAATAATCCTGAATTCTTTTGATTGAAATGTTTAAAATTAAAATATTGATCTAATCTTCTAGATAAACTATTACTAGAACCTACATATTTAGCTCCAGATATTATATGTGTAAATATATAAATACCTGCTTTTATACCTCTAGTATTAGGTTTACCTACTAATCCTTCAAATGCCGGATAAGTTTGATCATTTAATGGTAAATTAAATCTAACTCCCCGTGTAGCTTTTAATTTATCTAATTCAGCTTCTGTTATAGAAACTTTTTGATTTTTTAATAATTTATTTATCTCATTAGCTGTAATATCTTTAAAATCTTTGAAAGTAGTTTTATTAGGTATTGTACTATAAAATCTAACTCTGTTATTTAACAAATTTAAATTAAAATATACTTTTTTAGAAGTATATCTAAAAAATTTTTTATGTACTTTAGGTTTAATAGGAAAAATATAAGCTAACATTAGTAAATAATCTTTACAATATGTAACTATTAAAGAAAAAATAAAATAAAGAATAAATAAATAACCTTCTTCTGTAAAAGTTTGAATATAGTATTTAAATTTCGTACCACATTCTAAAAGTTATTAATTATTATTTAGCTTATTTCGATATAGGACAGTTTTGTGGGAACTTTAATCTTGATTTACTTAGTTTCTTCCAAGAACCGGCTTTCCCGGCGACTAGAGTACACCTTACAATATCTAAAAATAAAGATATTGAAGAACCATCTACTCGTTGCTCTTTTACAATAATATATAATATATTATGGACTTAGATCCGCGATTACCCATTTAAATAGTTAATTTAATAACAATTTTCATCTTTAGTGATATTACCATACCTTAAATCATTAATTAAGCCAGTCAAAAATTTTACTTCTTGCTTTGGTTACTAAAGCTTTAGGGCTTCCCCGGAGTTTGGCTCTTTGACACTCAAAATAGATAAATATTTCTATTTGTTATGTATAACGTCACCTGATGTAATAATAAATCTAATATGAGTTAATTCAGGAATTATTACTCTATTATCCACTTCTAACATTCTTAATGATCCTTCTTCTAAATCAGATTCTGGTACTATATAAGAATCAAATTCTATAAATTCTTCACTAGAATCTAAAAAGTCTGGGTATTGGTAACTTCAATATCATTGATGTCCCTCAGCTAAAATAGACATTGATGGGTCACTAACTTCATCCATTAAGTATAAAAGTTTAAAAGAAGGGAAAGCTATTAAAATTAATATAACGGCTGGTGTTATAGTTCAAATTAATTCGATTAATGTACCATGATTTAAATATTTGTGTGAAATTGGAGAAGCTTTAATAGAAAAATTTTTTATTAAAGATAATAATATTCATCCTACTGCAAATAAAATTACAACTAAATAATACATTATATTATCATGTAATTCTATTAATCCTTCCATTTGAGGAGTAGCACTATCCTGGAAATAAATACCTCAAGCTTGTGGAGCATCTAACTTAATCAATAAGTTTGTTAAAAGTAAATTCATATCTTTCTTTTTTTTTTTATTTCTATATTGTAAGCAAATTTAAATTATTATTAATTTAAATTACGATCATAATATATAGAATCGAAAATAACAAATTATATTATGTATATAATCAATAAATTTAAACTATTGTAAGTTAAATTTATTATTCTAATATAATAGTAAATAATATAAATAAAGAATCAAAAATATAAATAAATTATTGTAAATTTAAATTATTATTATACTTATAGTTAAATAAGCACCT